>JBBBDQ010000720.1:2572500-2602500 GCA_037127315.1 Ascarosepion bandense
GATGAAGCATTCACATTTATTCTTGTTCTTGTCATTTTTCTTGTAGCTTTTCACTAAGTTCATTACTTATCTATGTTAATACTGTTGAACCTTTTCAGACCTGAACAGGCTTTTTTTAAAAATCTTGCTATGGTTGTTTTTATCCTGGATCCAAAAGATGACATCTATTCTTTTTGGATATGTATATATGCAAGAAAGTGTACTTATATAAAGGTTACGGGAGATTGAAATTGTTATGAGGTTAGTTAGGAGAGGACTATGCTAAACAAAGACCACAACTGGACAAAGCTTAATTTATGGATGTGGTTGTGTTTGGTGGGATGTGCATTGTAGTGCAGTGGATATCAATTCGGAACGAGAGATTGGGGTGCTGAGTTTGAATTCCAATTGATTTCCTTGCATTCACATAGGCACAAATACCATTGGGAAAGGTAATAATCTGTCTTTTACCTCCAGTTATGGGTTAAATAATAGGACAGATTGGGTTCCCTAGCCTTGGCTGGCAACCAGTCTACTGCAGAAAGCAATGTAACCTACTGTGAGATAATCTTCTGCCCAGTCAATCATGTCTCTTTCGAGATGATCACCCAAAATGTGTATTACATATGGCACTTAACTGTGTTTGGTGAACACATTGCTAGTGCTAACATTTTGTGATCAATCGCCCTGGTTCACACTCCACCCACGTCTATTGAACAGGTTAAGAGACTCATCCCTTGTTCCCTGTTTAGGATGTGGTTTCCGGCTTTCTCTTTTCCATCCAATCTTCTCACTTTGTTTTTTTTTTTCAATTGGAGTAGATAGACTAAACTATCGCCCAGTTCACACTCCACCCACGTCTATTGAACAGGTGAAGAGGCTCATCCCTTGTTCCCTGTTTAGGATGTGGTTTCCGGCTTTCTCTTTTCCAATCTTCTCACTATTATGTAGCCCCCTGCACATCAGTGGCGTTACCACCTTGCTCGGGGTGATACAATTAAAAAAAAAAAGAAAAAAAGTAAAACTAAATTGAAACTTTCTTGTTAGACAAAAATGGTTGCTGCTATACAGTCTTCCTGAAGCTGTTAATACACAAGATCTGTATGATCTATATAATATATATTTAGAAAACATCTTGAATCTCATTCATTGTTTATTCTTTTTTCAGCACCCACTGTACCCTGTCTTTTCTCTCACTGTAACCCCCTGTGCATTAGTGGCAGTTCTGCCTTGCTTGGGGTGAAATGATTAAAGATATAAAAAATAAAAATAAATAAATAATGGTTACATATAAGGCATTGATATTTAGTAAACTTACCTTTAACAAATGCCTTTGTTTTGCAGTGAGCAACAAATCTAGGTGAGGAGCAAGTTTAGGTTTCCCTCATCTTCCATAGATAGAGAAGTTCTGCTGATACAGTTAAACTTCTTGGCTTTGGAGTAAGCTTAAATATCATTGGATACTGGTAAGAAATACACAGCTACCTCAACCACTAGATAAAATCCTGTTAATTAAATTGAATGATTCATAATGGCCTGTTCTTTTGCTGAGGTAGATGTGAATTTCCACTATATATGGTTCAAGCCCAGATCAAAGCCTGGGCTTCAGTTGCTGGTTTCTTCTTCTTTTATGTGCCATGTCCTTTCAGGACATAGGCGATCATGGCTTTCCACATCTCCCTATCCCTGGTGGCTCTTAGCATGCCTTCTCCACCCAAACCCGGCTCTGTCATCCACTAGCTCAAGCCCATAAATCAAGAATATAAATATATAGAAACTAGCATGGCCACAAAATGAGGGATCAGTTTACATATTCATTACAATATAGATTTGACCCCCACTTTATATCTTTATAATTTTTTATAAACAGTTGGCATATATCTTCTTCTATGTGCCCTGTCCTTTCAGGACATAGGCGATCATGGCTTGCCACATCTCCCTATCCCTGGTGACTCTTAGCCCTCTTTAATACCATGCAACCCTCGTTCCATCATCCACCTGATCAGATCCTTCAAATAGGTTATCCGCTGCTTTCCCCTGTCTCTTTTTCCCTCTATCTGGCCTGTTCTCGGCAAAACATTTTTGAATAAAAAACTAGAAGATATTTTCAGTTTTCTAAAATAAAAAAGAATAAAAACAAAACATTTTCTTTTAATTCTGACTAAATCAACTTTCTCATTACAACTGAATATTAAAGAAATACTTTAAAACCCCACCTTTTTGGCATTAAATGACCCACAGAGGTTGATATGCAGTCAAACAAAACTCGAACTTGAATCTTCTTAATTTGTGGAACCATTAAAAGACTTGAATTCAGTTATCTCAGAGGATGTCATAATGAACTCTGTTTTGCTCTCATTGCAGTAGAGTCTGACGTGGTCAGCTGCTAACTCAGGTGACTACAAGAAAGACTGTGCATCATTGATACAAAGTGAAATCAGGGCAACATCATCAGTAACATCCAGATCAGTCAAATATTCTGCACAATGATGATTGCTCCGGGGTGGTTTTAGAAGAATCCTCTTTTCGTTCATGCTGTTTAAAGAAATGCAAAGTATATAGTCAAAAACAATTATAAACAAGAAAGGGTCAAATGTGGTGCCTCGCAGGAATAATAATAGTGATGGCACATACCCCTTAAAAATTTAGAATGTGGAATTAATACAATTAAATTAATATTAATTATTACTTTAGTGTATGAATCACTTATAAGAAACTTACTATAGGAGATGAGGAAATTAAACATGGGGTAAGCTGCTTTAGGAGTTGTTTTATCCACAGGATGCTACAAAATCAAAATATTAAACTAAGAATTCAAGTCATGTTCATAAATAAGCTTGTTAGATCTAGACTCTCAAGTGTCATGTATGGCATTCAACTCATTCGGTAATGTCTAAACTATCAGCTATAAACGACTGTTTTCTCTGATCAATGATTACAAATGGCTTTCAGTGAATTAACCCTGTAGATCTTAAAGAAGATGATCCTTCGTCAGATATCATAGCCAGGAGAGTCACAAAGAACAGTCAGTTAAGTGCCATATGTGATACACGCTTGGGTGATCATGTCTCGAAAGAGACATGACTGACTGGGCAGAAGATTATACCGCAGTAGTTTGCCATTGCTTTCTGCGGTAGATTGGTTGCCGCCCAAGGCTATAGAACCCAATCTGTCCTGCTATTTAACCCATAACTGGAAGGAAGAGACGGATTAATACCTTTCCCAAGGGTATTTGCGCGTAAGTGAATACAACGGATTCAACTGGAATTCGAACTCGGTTCCCCTGCTTCTCGTTCCGAGCCGATATCCACTGTACCACAATGCACATCCTCACAAAGAACACACAGCCTTAAACAAAAGTTTAGGAAGGAACCTTCCATCAGTGCTAGAAAGTGGGATAATAGTGAACTTAAGATGCCTAATTTCCCGAAAAACCATTTTAAGAGAAAGATTTTATAAATTTCAACCGACAGTAACGCAAACTGTTCAGATAAGGAATATGAAATGTTTCCTGTATGAAAACAGTTACTGTCACAATTACCATGAACATTGGAGTAGATAGACTAAACTATCGCCCGGTTCACACTCCACCCACATCTATTGTACAGGTGAAGAGGCTCATCCCTTGTTCCCTGCTTAGGATGTGATTTCTGGTTTTCTCTTTTCCAGTCTTGTCACTCTTATGTAGCCCCCTGCACATCAGTGGTGTTACTGCCTTGCTCAGAGTGATATGATTTTAAAAAATTGCTTGAATTATTGATCTTGTATTTTTTGTGACTTCTGTTGTTTACACAATAGCAATCTATTCTCTAGCTTCCCTCAAGTGATAATTTTTTATGGCAAATTGTAAATATTTTTCAGAAATTGCCACCCAACAAAAGAAAATGGTAGAAAGTTTATAGATAGAACCAACTGATTATGTCAATGTCTAGACAACTCTTGGAAATAATAAAGACCCACCTCAAAATTACAGAAAGCATTATTATTATTATTATTATTATTATTATTATTATATAATTCTGCTTGTTCCTTCCTTAGTTAGTTAGTTACTTAGTTTGGCCGTCCGTTACGCCACTGAAGAATGATAACATACTCTCTACACAAGCTTTTCCTTCCCCTCTATCTTTTTACTCTCCTCAGCCTTTCTCTCACCTTTGCCAAACAGAAGGGTAGTAAAGAGTGAGAGAGTAGGAAGAGAGAGCCTATAGCATTACCGTATCAGTAGCAGCTTAAGCTGGCGGTTGTAGCAGTAATTGTGTGTGTGTATATGTATGTGCAGTGTATTATATAGTAAAAATAGGTAGGTTTGTTGTCGTATCCTGTGACCTAATAATGAAATTTCTGGCCTCTACGCGCTTGGACATTACTCAGTTGGTCTTTTCTGTTTACAATGGACACAGGAGCCATGATTTTTCAGTATTAATAAAAAACATTTTCTCTTTCAAAATCTCTTGCAAAATAGCATACAATATTTTGGTTATGGTTTATGCATACACTGCTTAATATATTATGATTACTGTAAAGTAGCTTCTATGGACATTACTTTTATAGATATTTTAATAAAATTACACTCTGTGTTATCATTATTTTATTATCCAATACCTTTATGTTTGAAGACGTTACTATCATTTTTAGTATGACAAAGTAAAATTTTTTCAGGAAATCATAATAATCCTTCCATGGAAGTTCCACAGGTTCCGCTAGTAAATATTAATTTTTTATGCTAAGATTCATTCAAATAATTGAACTCATTCTTTGTGCTGCTTTTTTTTTTGTTGCTACAATATTTCAGCCAATTTTCTATACAGCCTTCCTCAGGTGTATAATTTTAAAAGAAAGACAGGAATCTTCTTTTATTCTGGTAGCAATTATCCCACCCTCTTTCAAACGATATCCAGATTACTGACACGGAAAATCACTTAAAAGTAAGAAAAATGGATGAAACAGTAGATATTTCCTGATTGGATAATTATGACCAATATAGATAGGGTAGGGTTTTTTTTTTAAACAGAGAAGGAGTTAGAGACCCCACCTTGCCATGTATAAATTCAAATCCTTTGAGTTTTGGGGGTAATAGCAAACAACATTGTTTATGTGTCTAAAGTTACTGGTTGCTATATTAGAATTTTTTATTTCCCTATCTTGATTATTAAAAAAAACCCCAAAAAACATAGTCTTTTTGTCTTTCCTTTGGGATTATATACCTGAAGAAGGCTGTAGAATGAATCAACCAAAACATTAGTAAAAACATCAGCAACACAAAGAATGAGGTCAATTGTCAGAACAAATTTTGGAATGTTAATGTGTTAAGGATTCTTAAAGATTACAGAGAATAAAAGTCAAATTGTAAATTTTGAATGCCTGGTAAGCAAATGAGTCCTCATTGCTACATTAAAACTAAGTTTTATCGATAGAGCACATACGTATATATGGTGATGGTAATGATGATGATTGTGGTGGTGGTGCCAATAATCATTGTGATGCAGTCCATTAAAGTTTGTGTTATTCATAAATTCCTTACTGCTAAAGAAAAATATAAATAATCCCCAATACTTAAGTTTATTTATTTAAAAATTATTTACTCAGTGGTATGTCTGTCATCACTTTCAACTAGAAAAACCAACTGAACATTTTTTTATTTGGCTAATGCCACCAGGTTTTCTGGGAAAAATAAACAAAATACCATTTCTTCTTGTTTTTCCTTGAGTTTTTCATTCTTTTTTTTCTCTTTCTCTTTTTTTTCATTTCTCTTCCAACACTAGCTTATTTCCCACCTCTTTTTTCTATGTTTTCTCTTTCTTTCTTTCTTTTTTCTTTCTTTCTTTTTTCTTTGCTTCACCTCTTTTTTTTTCATTGTGAGAAGTTTTCATGTTTTTTCTCACATTTATTCTACAATTTTTATCATTTACTTTTATTTTTTACCCATTTCACTCCATTTTTTTACCCATTTCACTCCATTTTTTTACCCATTTCACTCCATTTTTTACCCCCTTTTTAATCATTCCTTTTTTTTACAGCCTTCCTTCCATTGTTTTTTCTTTTTCCTTACTTTTTCAAATTCTTGCCTTAATCTTTTTTCTGTATCTCATTATTCTCTTCTTACACTTTTTTTTTCAAATTTTATTCCTGTATTCTTTACTCTTTTACCCTTTATTTCTACTCTTTTATTTTTTTCCAGTTTCTCTTCCACCTTTTCTTCTTCCTTTTCCCTTCTTTATTTTCTTCTTCCACCTTTTCTTCTTCCTTTTCCCTTCTTTATTTTCTTCTTTCACCTTTTCTTCTTCCTTTTCCCTTCTTTATTTTCTTCTTTCACCTTTTCTTCTTCCTTTTCCCTTCTTTATTTTCTTCTTTCACCTTTTCTTCTTCCTTTTCCCTTCTTTGTTTTCTTCTTCCACCTTCTCTTCTTATTTCCCCTCCTTTATTTTCTTCTTCATTTTACCTTCCACTTTGTCTTCTTTCTTTTCACTCATTTATTTTCTTCTTCCTTACCCTCCCTTCCTTTACTCTTTCACTTTCCTTTTTTTCTTTTCTCTTCCATTTTTCTTCTTACTTCAACTTTTCTCTTTCCATTTCCCTTCCAGTTTTTCTTCCTTTCCCTCGTTTGTTCTTTCTCTTCACTTTTTCTTTGTTTTCTTCTTCCTTTAATTATCCACGTTTTTTCTTTCTTTTCTCTTTCACATTTCTTCTACCTTTTTTCTTGCACTTTTCTTTCTTTCCCTGCATTTATTTTTTTCTTCTTTACATTCTTTTATTTTTTCTTACTTTTACTTTTGTTATTTTCTTTTTCATTTTCTTGCCTTCACTGTCTTCTTGCTTTACTCTTTCACTTTTTCTTCTTTTTTTCTTTTTTTACCTTTTTTATTTTCTTCTTCCTTTTCTCGCCTTTATTTTATTTTCCTTCACTCTCCCACAATTTTTTTGTCATATTCTTTTCCACATTTTTCCTTTCTTTTCTTTCAACTTTTTCTTCTTTTTTTATTTCTTCTATATTTCCTGTATATTATTTTATGCTTCTTTTACTCATTCACTTTTTCTTCTTTATTTTTTTCTTCCAATTTTTCTTTTTCCTTTTCTCTTTTAATCTTTTTTTTGCCTCCCTATTTTCTTTTTCCTTTTATCCTCTTTATTTTCTTCTTCCTTTTTTCTCTTTTAACTTTCTTTCTTTTACTATTCTATTTTTCTTCTTCTTTTTCTCCTCCACTTTCATTCTTTGTTTTCTCTTCAACTTTTCTTCTTCCTCTACTCGTCATTATTTTTTACTTTCCTTTTTTTCCTTCATTTTCTTCTTCCTTTTCCCTTCTTTATATTTCTCTTCCTTTTTGCCATCTTCATTTTCTTTTACTTTTTCTCTGCTTTGTTTTCTTCTTCCTTTATTCTACTTTTTATTCATTTTTTTCTTTTCTACTTGTTTTTGTTTTCTTTTTTCTTCCTTTTCACTCTCTTATTATATTCTTCGTTAACTTTTCCACCTCTTATTCTTTCTTTCCTTTTGCAGTTGCTTCTTCCTTTTTCTCTTGAACTTATTCTTCTTTCTTTTTCAGCCCTTATTTTCTTCTTCATTTTCCCTTATGTCTTTTTTCTTCCATTATTCTCCTTTAATTTTTTTCATCCTTTTTCTTTTTTCATTCTTTTCTCTCCATCAATCACTTTTTTCTTTGCACTTCCAGTTTTTTCCTTCATTTTTCCTTTATTTTTTTCTCCCTATTTTATTATTTATTTTTTTCTTCATTTTACTCCTTTATTTTCTTCCTTTATTTTCTCATCCACTTTTCTTTTCTATATATTGTCTTCATTTAAACACTTTTCTTTTCTTCTTCTTTTATTTTCTTCTTTATTTTCTTTTCTTCATTGTCTTCTTCTTTTACTCATCCACTTTTCTTTTTCCTTTTTCCTCCCTTATTTTCTTCTTTTTTTCATTGTTTTATTTTTCTTCTACATTTTCTCTACATTATTTTTTCTTCTTTTACTCTTTCACTTTTTCTTCTTTCTTTTCTCTTCCATTTTCTTTTTCATTTTCTTTTTCACTTTTTCTTTTTATTTTCCTTTCTTTCTTTTCTATCTTTTATTTTATTCTGCTCTTTCCTGCATTTATTTTATTCGTACTTTTCATTCTTCCTTTACTTTTTCACTTTTTATTCTTTCTTTTATCTTTAACTTTTTCTTCTATTCTTTTTCACTTATTCTTCTTATCCTCCTTTATTTTCTTCTTCATTTAATTTACCACATTTCTCCTTCCTTTTCTTTAGCACTTTTTCTTTCTTTCTCTATTTTTTCTTTGTCTTCACTCCTTCATTTACTTCTTTCTTTTCTCTTTCACTTTTCTTCTAATTTTGTCTTCTCTTATTTTCTTTTTACTTTTTCTTCTTTTGCTTTCTTTTTCCTTTTCTCTCCTTAAATTTTTCTTCTTTTATTATTTCACTTTTTCTTCTTTCTTTTCTCTTTCTCTTTTATCCTTTTTTTTCTCAACAAATTTTCTTCTTCCTCTATGCTTCATTATTTTCTTTTCCTTCTTTTATTTTCTTCTTCCTCTTCCATTCTTTTATTTTTCTTTCCTGTTCCTTCTTTTATTTCTTCTTTTTCTCTACTTTATTTTTTCTTCCTTTACTCTTCCATTTTTCTTCTTCCTTTTCCCTCCATTATTGTCTTTTTCCTTTTCTTTCCTTTATTTTCTTCTACCTTTTTCTTCTTTTTTTCTTCTTCCTTTTTTTTCTCTTGCAGTTTTCTTCTTTGTTTCTCCTCCTTTACTTTCTTCTTTCTTTACTCTTTCATCATTTCTTTTTCTTTTTCTCTTCCACATTTTCTTCTTTTATTTCTCTTCTACTTTCTTCTTCCTTTTCCTCCTTTGTTTTGACTTTCCTTTTCTTTCCTTTATTTTCTTCTTCTTTCAATCTTTCACTTTTCTTCTTTCTTTCCTCTTTCACTTTTGACCTTCTTTTTCTCTTTCATTGTTTTTTTTTACCTTAACTTTTCATTATTTTTTTCTACTGTTTCTCTATTTTATTTTTAATTTATTTTTACATTTTCTTCTTTCTTTTCTCTTCCAGTTTTTCTTTTTGCTTATCCTTCCTTCATTTTTTTCATTCTTTTCTCTTTTTACATTTCTTCTTGCATTTCACTCCTTTATTTTCTTTTTTCTTCACTTTTCAACTTTTTCTTCTTTTTTCCCTACTTTAGTTTCTTCCTCTTTATCTCTACTTTCTTCTTCATTTTTTATTCTGTATTTTATTCTTTCTTTACTCTTTCACATTTTTTCTTTCTTTTCTATTCAACTTTCCTTCTTTATTTTCTCTTTCACTTTTTCTTCTTCATTTTTCCTCCTCTATTATTTTTCTATCTTTTATCCTTTATTTTTCTTTCTTTTCTCTTTTACATTTTCTTCTTCCTTTTCTCTTTCACTTTTTCTTTTTGCTTATCCCTTATTTTTCATCCTTTTCTCTTTTTTCATTTCTTCTTGCATTTCACTCCTTTATTTTCTTTATTTTTCCACGTTTTCTTCTTTGTCTTCTCTTAAACTTTCCTTCTTCCTTTCTCTTCTTTATTTTCTTCTTCCTTTTCCCCCTTATTTTCTTCTTCCTTTTTCCTCCTTTATTTTCTTCTTCTGTTTCTTTTCTACTTTTTCTTTTACTTTTTCTCTTCTTTATTCTATTTTTCTTCTTCAAATCTAATACCCTTTTTTATTCCCCCTTTACGTCTCCATCATCCTTCCCCAGTTGTCTGTTAGTACAAACTAATTTCTTATCTGAAAATGTCTCAACACTGGACAGGCTTAGGTGAAACAGAAAGATCAAGCAACACATGAAGACCTGACAAGGTGACACAAACACTGACATTTGATGAGCAATACTCACAAGACATCACTAAACAAAAATAAAAGAATTGTCAAATTAAAAAAGACAAAGGTGATGTGAGTAACTCCTCTCCAAGACCCTTATCCTTCTACCACTTAAAGACATCATAAAAGTCAGAATTTCACAATTTCTTGGACTAAGCATCCCCCACCATAAGGATATTTGCTCTCTTGTTCAAATTACTCTTTTACACATAAATCCCCAGGGTGGTATCTTGACAGGGTTGGGGATACAGCCTTGTTGTCTTTTGAAACATACACAGCCAAACACTATCAAATTGGTAGAATTGGGTTGCTTAGGTTAATACTGCCTCATGCTGTTTGCTCTTTCAGAGCTGGTGTGGCGTATTTATTTATTTATTTTTGTAAACCTTAACTAGGTTAAGTTGAGTTGAAAACTTCCAGCCAGGCTTGGAGGAGTTAATGTCTCGTAAATGTTTGTCTGTAAATATCTTTATATATAGTCCCAACTATAAATCACACATATATACCATAAACACGGGCACACACACACACACACACACAGAGTAAAAGTAAAATTAATGACAGGGGTAGCAGACAGCCAGCCAGGAATGATCATCATTCTTTGAAAGGCCAGGAACACACTGGGACAGACACAACCTTCTCTGCCATTTTGAAGATGAGATTTTGATCTCAAAATATTAATGTTTAATAAATAGGTAATACCCAAAAACTTCTTTACCTTCCTTTATTTCACTCAACGCATTGTGACAGCCTTCAAGACAAAACCATATAGCTTTATATTTGTATTTTCAAGACTATCTGATAGAGAGATATGTAAGCATAGAGATTTTGTGGAGATATAGGACATATTTGTATCAAAACTACAATAATTAAAAAACAATAAATTTAAAAACTAAATATTGGCAATCCAATAGGTACCCTGGTTTGTTGAGTCAACAAGGAACATATAAAAAAAAGAAAAAAAATTTACTATAAAAATATTAATGCAACACATTAATTGCAGAAGTTATCATTTATTCATAAAAACAGATCTGACTGAAAATATCCAGGTGTGTAGATTAACTGATTCATTTTTTATGGCTTATCAACCTAACCAACAAGCAGGTTATTTAAACTAAGAGAGTATTTTTAGAGTGTAAGAATTATTTTTTTTTTTGTAATGATAATCTTTTATTGACAAGTCTTACTAATTAACCCGTAGCTTTGAGGAGAAGCGGTAGATTCATATCTTTCCTAAGAGTATTTATACATAAGTGAATATATCCAACCCAACAAGAACTAAAAACTTGGCTCTCTGATTAACAATTCCAAGCCAATATCTATAACACCATCTACACATTCAAGCTTACAGAACTTGGTATTTCCAAGAGGTCACTCATCTAGGTACTGACCAGATTTGATGTTGCTTATTTTTCTTGTTTATTTACATTTTATCATAGCTAATGGAGCTGAGTTCAAATTCCAGTTGAATTCCTTGCATTCATTTACGCGCAAATATCCTTGATAAAGGTATTAATCTGTCTCTTCCCTCCAGTTATGGGTTAAATAATAAATAATAGGACAGATTGGGTTCTATAGCCTTGTTCAGTAACCAGTCTACAGCAGAAAGAAATGGCAACCTACTGTGGGATAATCTTCTGCCCAGTCAGTCATGTCTCCTTTGAGACATGATCGCCCAATGCAGGTATCACATATGGCACTTAACTGACTGACTGACTGAATATAATCGGTGAAAACTATTATGAATAAAAGTAACATGACTGAAAACTAACATGATTAAAACTAACATGATTAAGGATTCTACTGGACATAAAGTGGGGGATCAGTTTTATATTGTTATGAAATAAAAAACTGATCTCCCACTAATTACTACTTAATAATATAATACATCTCTTCCCTCTCTAGCTATGAGTTAAATAACAGGACAGATTGGGTTCTATAGCCTTGGTCGGCAACCAGTCTACCACAGAAAGAAATGGCAAGCTACTGCAGGATAATCTTCTGTCCAGTCAGTCATGTCTCTTTTGAGACATGATCGCCCAAAGCGTGTATCATGTATGGCACTTAACTGACTGACTGAATATAATAGCTGAAAACATGATTATGGCTTCTACTGGACAAAGTGGGGGATCATTTTTATATTGTTATAAAGTAATAGACTGATCCCCCACTAATTACTACTTAATAATATAATACATCACTTCCCCCTCCAGATATGCATCAAATAACATGACAGATTGGGTTCTATAGCCTTGGCTTGCAGCCAGTCTACCACAGAAAGAAATGGCAACCTACTGCAGAATAATCTTCTGCCCAATCAGTCATGTCTATTTCGAGACATGATCGCCCAAAGTGTGTATTACGTCTGGCACTTGAGTGACTGACTGAATGGAGGGGTAAAATGTGAATTTGAATCTCAGTTCAGATTTGTTCTTTTTTTTTTCCTTTGAAATAGAAATGCAACCTGAGTATTGCAACTGCCATGAAAATATTCTTAGAAAAAACAGAGGGAAGTCACATCATGTTAGTATGAAAGTTGAGATGCCAATTAGGACCAATAACATTGCATATCCTTTAATTTTTCTCAAGTACCTCAAGATATATAGCAGGAGCATGAGACCAGATATGGCAACAATATTCAATGGCTGGACAAATGGTAAATTTATAAATGTGCAAAATGGATTCTAAAGGGAAATGCCCTTAGATGTAAATGTAAAGTCAATAGTCATCTCCTATAGATAGATAGATAGATAGATAGATATGAACAGACTGAGATAGATAGATAGATAGATAGATAGATAGATAAGAACAGGGTGAGATAGATAGATAGATAGATAGATAGATAGATAGATAGATAAGAACAGGGTGAGATAGATAGATAGATAGATAGATAGATAGATAGATAGATAGATAGATAGATATGAACAGACTGAGATAGATAGATAGATAGATAGATAGATAAGAACAGGGTGAGATAGATAGATAGATAGATAGATAAGAACAGGGTGAGATAGATAGATAGATAGATAGATAGATAGATAGATAGATAGATATGATATGAACAGACTGAAATAGTCTCATCAGACACAGATAGATACAAATAAACGGACATAGATAGATAGATAGATAGATAGATAGAATTCCCTTCCGTATACTTGCTTTCTCGACAGCTACAATCTCCAATTTAAATATAATGTCAATAGTCATCTCCTATCTCACTAACCTGCATACTCTCTCTCTCTCATGCTCCTTTCTCCATCCATTCCACTCTCATCAGTATTCTCATCCTTCTCTTACCCACTTCCTGACATCCCTTATAACCTGTCACTCTTTCTCATAGCTTTCCTCCTATGTAACCCACTGCAAAACAGTAGCAGTAAAATGCCTTACTTGGAGTGATATGATTATTTAAAAAAAAGATAGATAGATAGATAGATAGATAGATAGATAGATAGATTTCCCTTCCGTATACTTGCTTTCTCGACAGCTACAATCTCCAATTTAAATATAAAGTCAATAGTCATCTCCTATCTCACTAACCTGCAACCTCTCTCTCTCATGCTCCTTTCTCCGTCCACTCCACTCTCATCAGTAGTATCATCCCTCTCTTACCCACTTCCTGACATCCCTTATAACCTGTCACTCTTTCTCATAGCTTTCCTCCTATGTAACCCACTGCAAAACAGTAGCAGTAAAATGCCTTACTTGGAGCGATATGATTATTTAAAAAAAAGATAGATAGATAGATAGATAGATAGATAGATAGATAGATAGATAGATAGATAGAATTCCCTTCCGTATACTTGCTTTCTCGACAGCTACAATCTCCAATTTAAATATAAAGTCAATAGTCATCTCCTATCTCACTAACCTGCATACTCTCTCTCTCTCTCATGCTCCTTTCTCCATCCATTCCACTCTCATCAGTATTCTCATCCTTCTCTTACCAATTTCCTGACACCCCCTATAACCTGTCACTCTTTCTCTATGCCACTACCCGGCTGGTCACTGTTGGTTTCAATCCAGATAGCTGGTCGTAGACTGACTCTGTCACAGTGATCTCCCTTGTCCCACGTTGTGTTGATTAATCACAAGGTAGTCACGTGAGTTCTCCACTAGCTGTCTCTCTGCAGAACTAAACCAAACCGGGAAGCATGCATGCAATTGAGTAATAAAAGAAAGAAATATAGCACCAAGAAAAATAAGTGGACCGACGGCTGAAAAGTGTTGTAAAATAACGTCTTTATATACAGAATATACACAATAGTCTCTTGAATAATTCCCAATCCCTGCTTCTATCAAACTGGTATCGGAACAGAAGTTTCTTAAGTAAATCAAATTATTCTCCTAAGCAATAACGAGAAATCTGGCTGGCCACAGCTCACTGTTCCAGAGTTCTAAGTTTGTTATAAGTCTAGTCAACTTGATTCTTGTTTTCCGGAATGTCGCAGAAATTGCCGAAGTGCTGGGGTTACTCTCTTCATTTGGCAATTTCATACATTGTCTGCAAAGTCTCTTCGTGTCTGTCTTTTAACTCTGGTTGGTTGGTTGATTGGTGACAGGCTTCTCTACGGTCGGCACCCAATAGCATGGCCATCATCTCTCTGTTCTTTACTTCTTCAGCTGGGAACTGTCTTTGGCAGGCAACAATTTTCTATGGTTGGCACCCAACTGTGTGGCAATTATCTCTTTGTCATTACATCTCAGGACCGGAAACTCAAATTCTCTGCCACTCAAGCTGCAACTTTGTCTGCAAAATCTCTTCTTGTCTTTAACTTTGGTTGTCCGGTAGGCTCTGCAGTTGGTGCCCAACAACATGGTGCCTATCTTCATCGTTACATTTCTGGGCCAGTAACTGTGAACTGGAACTGAACTGCGAACTGCATCGAACCGCCACTGGAACTCCTACTGAAACTCCGACTGAACTGCAACTCAAAACTTTGTCTGCAAAATCTCTTCTTGTTTGTCTTTAACTCTGGTTGGCCAGCAGGCTCTGCGGTTGTTGCCCAACAACATAGCGCCTATTTTCATCGTTACATTTCTGGGCTGGTAGCTGGAACTTCAACTTTAACTAGAACTGGAACTGGAAACTGTGTCTGCAAATTCTCTTCTTGTCTGTCTTTAACTCTGGTTGGCCAGAAGGCTCTGTGGTTGGCACCCAACAACATGGCACCTATCTTCGTTGTTACATCTCTGGGCCGGTAACTGCGAACTGGAACTAAACTGCAAACTGCCTCGAACCATCACTGGACACCAAATATGCCACTACCTGGCCAGTCACTGTTGGTTTCAATCCAGATAGCTGGTCGTAGTGGAGAACTCACATGACTACCTTACGATTAATCAACACAACATGGGACAAGGGAGATCACCATGACAGAGTCAATCTACGACCAGCTATCTGGATTGAAACCAACAGTGACTGGCCGGGTAGTGGCATATCTTCTAACTTTCCTCCTATGTAACGCCCTGCAAAACAGTGGCAGTAAAATGCCTTGCTTGGGGCAATATTCTATACTATTATAATGTGGATATAAAGTGGGTGATCAATTATACATTGCAATCAATATATAAACTGACCCCTCACTTTATAGCATCAGTCATCCTTCTCTTACCCATTTCCTGACACTCCCTATAACCTGTCACCCTTTCTCATAACTTTCCTTCTATGTAACCCTTGCAAAACAGTGGCAGTAAAATGCTTTTCTTGGGGTGATATGATTATAAAAAAAAATGTGTTGTTATAACATGACAAAAGTTTGAGGGGAGTGGATGCAGGGCACTTTAAATGTTTACTTTTTGTTCCTATCAGAAAACATTTGTTAATATAATTTTATCTTTCTCTTCTTTTGTGGTCAATGTTGTTTTTTATATAAAAATATATAAATAAAAATCCCCCACAAATTAATTTGTTTCTTTTGAAAATGTTGAATTGATTTTCATAGAAAGCTTTCCTTCTCAGTCATCACAAATAAGAACTTCTCCCTCTGCAAATTGGTGACCAACAACATCCTCATCCATGACAATCTTATCGTACTTCTTTGCTACACAATTCTTCTATGTGTTGTGTCTTTTCAGGATGTAGGCGTTTATGGCTCTCCACAATTTTCTGTCATTTGTAGCTCTTAATTAACTTTATCTCTTTATTATCTCTCCTAAATTTTGTTCTGCCATCCATTTTCTTAAGCTCACGAGGTAAGTTATTGTTATGTTGTGTTACTAACAGGAAGTGGTAAGCACATAACTACCTCATGGGTAATAGCTGTAGCTATTTATACTCATGGTGAATTCCTATGTAAATCTCCCTGTACTGAAGGGGTTTTATCCCTTTATTTTCTCTGGCACTTCTAGAAGTTTTTGTAACCTCCCTATGTTCCACCTTCTCCTTAAGGGATTGTCTAGATATGGAAGATTGTAATCTTTTTCTTTTTTTATAGGAGGATTCCTCAAACAATTATTAATTTTCAGAGTCTATACTGCTCTCGATTTCACTATCATGTTTATCTTGCATTGACATGACACTTTTGCTTTCATTATTTTTAGGCTCACTGTACATTTCTTTACCCCTACGATGTTGCAATCTAATTTGGACTTATGCACTAATATCCCATTTCCATTTGTTTTTATCATAGTGCACTGTCCCCTTTGCATTATGAATCTTGTCTCTTGTACATTAGATTCACTATTCCTTTTATACCACAGTTTTTGGTCCTGGGCATGACGGTAAACTGCATCTGACAGCAGGGCCTCTGATTGGGAGGTTGTGAGGAGCATGGAACCACCTCTTAATTGCTGTTGTTCCCAGGTCTACCCTGACTACATAGGAGAGTAAAAGTTTAGGCAGGAGGAGAGTGAAGAGAAAGACGAACCAGTTACAGAGGGTGTCGGAGAAAGGGCAAGTGAAGGATGAGAACACAGGTCTGAAGACAGTTGTGCCATTGATGTGCAGGGGGTTACATAAGAGAGTTCAAGTATTAGGCATGAGGAGAGTGAAGACAAAGACAAACCAGCTACAGTGGGTGTCAGAGAAAGAGCAAGAGAAGGATGGGAACACAGGTGTGAAGAGAGTTGCGAAGGTAGAGAGAAAGGAAAAGAACAAGATACACGGGGTGATGTAGAAAGAACTGGAGTCAAGTGGATAAGAGATTGGAATTAACATTGCATTTAAATTTCTGTAGGTTGTAGCCGTCAGGAAAGCAAGTATACATCTTTCACAGGTGGGAAGTGCAAGAAAAGAAGCTGATGGAGTAGAATTGTTGGCTGCATTTGGTTGATCTAACTGTAAAAGGGTGGGACCTTGTTGCCAGTCTGGTTGCACAAGTAAATTCTTGTGGCGAGGGTACCACTGGCTTAAGTTCATTGTGTTATATATCGCCGTACGACAACAAACAACAAACACACATATATAAAAATATAAGGTTATATTTTTATTACTGACGACGAACCCGTGTGGAATAGAGAGTGGAAGAGTGAGAACGCACATAGAATGGGTCGACGGGAGTGTAGTCTTGCCTGTGGTGTCTCTCTGCTTCCACTGGCCGTTCTCTGCTGGCGAATCCATGTGTCGAGGTCTTTATATAGTCTTCTAGAACCGGGACTTTCCTTCCGGTTTTGCCTCGCCCACGCAACACCCACGTAATTCTAAGAGACACCTGATCTGTTTGCCTCCGTAGTCATTTCCGCTGCTGTCGAAAATAAGGTCAAACGACATCCGCTCCAGGCCCCAACAGGATGTATTTCTCAACCACCTGTCTTGTCGTTCGCCGACCCCTTCACTGACGGGAAACACCATCGCTTGCATCAACCTTCCTCGGGTGGGGCCAGATTGTTATATTACAATTGGAGCAGAAGCCATGAAAATATTTGTAGAACAGAGGGAAGCCACATCCCCCTGGTAAGAAAGTGGCTGGGGTCAAACTGCCAAGTCAGTACCTATCACATTAAAGATTCTCCTTTCGAGCCTGTCGAGAACACTGAGATGAACAGCGGGAGTGCCTGACCATATATGACAGCAGTATTCTATGCATGGACGGATGGTTGATTTGTATATATGCAAGATGGATTCAGGCAGGTAAAATTTCTTGGCCTGACACAGTGAAGCAACCTTCCTAGCAGTGGATTTAGCTATTGACTCAATGTAATGATTCCACTTGAGGTCGGAAGAGAGGGTAAGCCGGAGGAAAAAACTGACACCAAGAAGATATGGAATTATATAGAAAACAAAGAATAGAAAACAAATCAAAATCAAGGAGAATAGATTTCATTTTAACTTCCAGAAAATAAACTTAGTGTCTCTGAGACATAGTAATTTTGGAAAAGTCCCTTTTAAATTCACAGTTCATGCTTGGGAAAGTTTTTTCGAATTCGTTTTGTTCTTTGTTGTCCAACATCAGGAGAATTTTCACTTGAACTTCAAAATTGTTTAGTCTCTCTGTAGCTGGCTGGTAACTGGTGCTTTCTTGATGCTTTTTTTTTTTTATATCCTTGTTGATATGCTTTGTCACCTTGCTGTCAAAAAATTTCACTAAACATCTACTCTATATATTTGGAAAATTAGGATCACAACTCACCCACCTGATGTTGGGTTGAGACAAAGTTTCTCATTGGTCAGTATATACAAAAAAAATTTTTTTTCCATAAACTGGAAATGGATCCTTTACAAATTTTGACAGCTTTTACTTTTGAGACAAAAAATATATGAGTAACAATTTTTTATACTTCTTTCAAAAGAATATGGAGTAAAAAAACAGCTTAGACTATTAAACATTTATTCAGCACTAACATTTTTAAAATAGTAAAAGTTCAAATTTTATATATTTAATGAACTCATTCTCTGAATTCTTGCTGGTTGTTTTCAGTAGGGATAACAAATTATGCCTATTACCAAATGTTTTTGTGCAAAAATCTATAAAATAATTGTATAAATCTTTCTGCATTTGTAATATCTGCTCTAATCAATCTATGCACCATTCCTCTTTTTAATCCTAAGTTCCATTCAATACCAAGCCTGAGAGCCATTCAGGCAGAGGGTTAATATTACAATGGTTAAAATGAATGACATGCAAGATGATTGAAAGAGAAGGTGGCAGGAATGATGATTATGAGGTTAAGAAAGAAAGATAAGGATTAACATTTGACTTGAAGAGGTATAAAAAGTATTCAAGGAAGTATCCACATGGGAGTCTATTCCTCAAAGTAGCAGTTCTTGAAAGAATGTTGCCTGAGTGAAACATTTTTTAGCATGGTTTGAAGGTTATAACTGGTTTGATTTAATTATGTGGAAGTAGCATGGTTTAAAGGTTTGAACTGGTTTGATTTAATTATGTGGAAGTAGCATGATTTGAAGGTTATAACTGGTTTGATTTAATTATGTGGAAGTAGCATGGTTTAAAAGTTTGAACTGGTTTGATTTAATTATGTGGAAGTAGCATGATTTGAAGGTTATAACTGGTTTGATTTAATTATGTGGAAGTAGCATGGTTTAAAAGTTTGAACTGGTTTGATTTAATTATGTTGAAGTATCATGGTTTTAAGTTTTGAACTGGTTTGATTTAATTATGTGGAAGTAGCATGGTTTAAAGGTTTGAACTGGTTTGATTTAATTATGTGGAAGTAGCATGATTTGAAGGTTATAACTGGTTTGATTTAATTATGTGGAAGTAGCATGGTTTAAAGGTTTGAACTGGTTTGATTTAATTATGTGGAAGTAGCATGATTTGAAGGTTATAACTGGTTTGATTTAATTATGTGGAAGTAACATGGTTTAAAGGTTTGAACTGGTTTGAATTAATTATGTGGAAGTAGCATGATTTGAAGGTTATAACTGGTTTGATTTAATTATGTGGAAGTAGCATGGTTTAAAAGTTTGAACTGGTTTGATTTAATTATGTTGAAGTATCATGGTTTTAAGTTTTGAGCTGGTTTGATTTAATTATGTGGAAGTAGCATGGTTTAAAGGTTTGAACTGGTTTGATTTAATTATGTGGAAGTAGCATGATTTGAAGGTTATAACTGGTTTGATTTAATTATGTGGAAGTAGCATGGTTTAAAGGTTTGAACTGGTTTGATTTAATTATGTTGAAGTATCATGGTTTTAAGTTTTGAACTGGTTTGATTTAATTATGTGGAAGTAGCATGGTTTAAAGGTTTGAACTGGTTTGATTTAATTATGTGGAAGTAGCATGGTTTTAAGTTTTGAGCTGGTTTGATTTAATTATGTGGAAGTAGCATGGTTTAAAGGTTTGAACTGGTTTGATTTAATTATGTGGAAGTAGCATGATTTGAAGGTTATAACTGGTTTGATTTAATTATGTGGAAGTAGCATGGTTTAAAAGTTTGAACTGGTTTGATTTAATTATGTTGAAGTATCATGTTTTTAAGTTTTGAACTGGTTTGATTTAATTATGTGGAAGTAGCATGGTTTAAAAGTTTGAACTGGTTTGATTTAATTATGTTGAAGTATCATGTTTTTAAGTTTTGAACTGGTTTGATTTAATTATGTGGAAGTAGCATGGTTTAAAGGTTTGAACTGGTTTGATTTAACTATGTTGAAGTAGCATGGTTTGAAGGTTTGAACTGGTTTGATTTAATTATATGGAAACAAATCTGTGCAAATTATTTTAGATTCTATCAAGACTATAAAGCAGGATTGAGTAACTCCAGCCCAGATATGATTTATGGTTTCAACAATTTAAAAGCAATTATTTTCCTTGAGATATTTATGACATCTAAACTGGAATCCATCTTTAAAGATTGAAAGTAGTAATTTATTTGAAAGTTCATAGAAACCCAGTGGGAATGCTTTGGTAGTTTGACGATACTCAGTGACATTAATGATTTTATCAAAAATGTTAGAAATGCTTGGAAGCATCCAACTCAATTTATTTGAAATATAGTAAGCATCTGTCAAAAGATTATGAAGTCCACTCGGGTAGCTGCCTATGACAGACATCTTCTCAAGTACTTTTTTTTTCTCCAACATCTGCAGAAACAAACTATAGTTTATACTGCAACTATGCAGTAATATGGTTCCATTTTCAGGGAGAGAGTGTATAATCTGATGTGATCAATAGTTGAACAATGTCAGTATGCTTAAATATCTCAGTCATAATGACTTGTGATTTTGTGCTAATATAACAACTGATAACTTCTGAATAGTTTCAGCTACTCCCTTTTTCCCTCACAAGGTTTGATTTTTCTCACAAAACTTGGGTCAATATGTGGTATGTTTTTCAAGCACTTTACAGTAATGTCACATCCTAGAATCAGCTTCCCAATTTGATACTATCAATGAAATATAAAATAAACTTTTCCTTACACCTAATGGTGTGTAGGGCAGCATTTTTGTTGTTTCTGTAACAAACTGTTTTTTATGGGACAGGGTTGTTAGCCCTGCGATCAACCCCCAAACCTGGAGGAAGGTGATTTTCTAAGCATAGCTTAGACGTAACACATGGCCAAAAGTAGGGGGTACCCAATAAGGATCGAACTCACTACTCAGTTATAATGATTCGAGTGAGACGAGCTTGCTAACCATTACATCTCACCGAGGTGCCCTACTATCAATGAGTTAACTTCTTAAAAATCTGAGTGAGATTCAGACCTGTGTATCAGGGTCTGGACACCAACATACTAACCACTTGGCCATGTACCCATAATGTGAAATTCCAACACTGACAATAAGAAGCATTTACCTTTAAATGTTTTATCTGCTACAATTTTTATGATTCTACATATGTAACAACTCAGCATTGGTCCTCACATCTACATTAGTGATAGAACTGAAAATATTTTAGCTAAAGACAAACATTCTGGCTTCTCAGTTTTATTAAATCCAAAGTTCTTATTCAATAAATTCTCAACTCTGGATTTCAGGGTAAAATAAAACTCAGCAGGGACAACAATATATGAGGGGATGCAGAAAAGTGTTTGGCTTGACACACTTAACAAGTCTGAGCAAATAACCAAGTATCAGAAGTTTTCTTGGCCAGACTGAGAAGTTTTCAGCATCCCACTCATAGAGTGGAATCACAGAATAAGGCTTCTGTTCTCTTCAGAATTGAAGCAATCAAAATCTTTTAAGACTTCCTCTTTGAGTTCCAAAGAGATTGTCAACTGTGTTGCCAGACTCACTTGGAATCTGCAAGAAGAAATTAATTAAGAAGGTTCATGATGACAGCTATTGCTGACCCAAATAATTTCACACTTAGAAATATGAGAAACATCATGTGAGGGCAAGTTTGTCTTTGGCGATTGAATCCAGGTAAGTGTTTGATTTTAAATGCATAATTTTATATGTGCTTGTTTCTCTTGGAGAGTAGGTATCCAAAATATTTCAAAAGATCTGACTTTGGCATAAGGAAGTAAATGTTAAATTCTGGCAGATGCTATATAAATATATAGTGTTCAATTGTGATAGTACTTACTATTTAGTTATTTTTCAGTGGTCAATACTGATAAAATGTATTTTGGCGAGCAGGTTTTTTAATATATATATATATATACAAATATATATATATATATATATATAATATTATTGGGCACCCCAACGTGGTGTAATGCTTAGCAAGCTTGTCTCGCTAGAATCATTACAACTGAGTAGTGAGTTCGATTCTCACTGGGTACCCCATACTTTCGGCCTTGTACCATATTTAAGCGGGACTTAGAAAATCAATATATATTTAATATTATATATATCAGCATGTGGTGTAGACATAGAAGAATCTAAAGGAGTATCCTGTACATACAGTGGTGGGATAACTCTCTAAGAGAGCTCTAAATATATATGTATATAAATGCATATAGAGCAAATATAAGATTTGTGTAAAATCTTTTGTACAATAAAGACGGAAACTGATGATGGTTCACCTGAAATAGGCTTATACTTCCGATTTACCATGAAATAACATGTCTGCCTTAATTTTTCTTATATATATATATATATATATATATATATATATATGCTATTAAATATAAGAGACAATGAATGTCTATTATGTTTAATCATGAGCCGTTCTAAACGTCGTATTTTTGCTTTAATTTCAGTTGAAAATAAAGACAAAAATTCTCCAACATTTGGATAATTATTTATTGGTTTTCTTCTAAGCTTTCGGCTCACATGAGCCATCTTCAGAGAGGTAGTTTAAACTGAAATATTATAAAATCCACCATCACCGACGATTTTATTTTGTGTTGACATAAAAACTCCGCTTGGCAACGGCAATAGTTACCAAAAATAATAAACGCAGTTCTTAAGTTTGCGATGCGGTTTTATGACGTCACACCGTGGGATAGCGCGAAATGACAACAAAACCATCTAGTCAAATGCAATGTAATATGTTATTTCCTGTTTTAAAGTTGATTTTATTGAGTGTTGGTTGTTTTGATTTGATGTACATGGCCTCCAATATCTGCAGGTTCCTCTTACTGTGTGTATGAGTAAGGATCACCGTATTGTTGACCAAAATCTGTCTGATATTACCTACATGTTTATGTTTTTTCAGAGAAATGTTGTTTAATAGTACTCTGATCAGAAAGATGACATGTAAGTCTACGGGAGAGCGTGGTTGTGGTAAAACCAATATATGTACTAGGTTTTTGATTAGTATCAGAGATGCAATCTCTGAATGGGCATGTAAATTGGTACACTACATTGGTTTTTTGTAAAGAATTTAGTTTAGTGCCTGTTGGGTTATTATAAACTATGAGGTCAATTATAATAACCCAACAGGCACTAAACTAAATTCTTTACAAAAAACCAATGTAGTGTACCAATTTACATGCCCATTCAGAGATTGCATCTCTGATACTACTCAAAAACCTAGTACATATATTGGTTTTACCGCAACCACGCTCTCCCGTAGACTTACATGTCATCTTTCTGATCAGAGTACTATTAAACAACATTTCTCTGAAAAACATAAACATGTAGGTAATATCAGACAGATTTTGGTCAACAATACGGTGATCCTTACTCATACACACAGTAAGAGGAACCTGCAGATATTGGAGGCCATGTACATCAAATCAAAACAACCAACACTCAATAAAATCAACTTTAAAACAGGAAATAACATATTACATTGCATTTGACTAGATGGTTTTGTTGTCATTTCGCGCTATCCCACGGTGTGACGTCATAAAACCGCATCGCAAACTTAAGAACTGCGTTTATTATTTTTGGTAACTATTGCCGTTGCCAAGCGGAGTTTTATGTCAACACAAAATAAAATCATCGGTGATGGTGGATTTTATAATATTTCAGTTTAAACTACCTCTCTGAAGATGGCTCATGTGAGCCGAAAGCTTAGAAGAAAACCAATAAATAATTATCCAAATGTTGGAGAATTTTTGTCTTTATTTTCAACTGAAATTAAAGCAAAAATACGACGTTTAGAACGGTCATGATTAAACATAATAGACATTCATTGTCTCTTATATTTAATAGCATATGTCTAGAAAATTACTTGCTGCCTCGATATACTAAATATATATATATATATATGACCATGACATTACAACATATAAAAAAATTTCATTTTGGATAATTTTCACGTTCTAATGAAGGCTAGCAATTTGTCAACTGTTATATTTAAAACAGAAAAAATGTACAGTAACTTTTAGCAACACAGTTTTCCTGTTACATTTGTTACTACAACTCACACTCCTGAAGATGATCTCAGAAAGAGGTTGAAAGTACTTGGGTACCTTAAGAAATGAATGAAAATAACATCTGTCAATGTTACAGCTCATTTCTCACATCTTTTGATTGTAATACATGAAAGATTATCAGTGAGTATGAACGGATTTTATTAAAAATAAGCAAACATAATGTTTGCAGTTTATTTAATCTGACATATTTAAAAGAAAATTTGCTGTCTAAATATACAATATATTCTCTTTTCCAATCTTTTTCAATTTTCCTTTTTGTTTATTTTTTTTTTCAATTGGAGTAGATAGACTGAACTACCGCCCGGTTCACACTCCACCCACATCTATTGAACAGGTGTAGAGGCTCATCCCTTGTTCCCTGTTTAGGATGTGGTTTCCGGCTTTCTCTTTTCCAATCTTTTCACTTTTCCTTATTTTTTTTTTCAATTGGAGTAGATAGACTGAACTATCGCCCGGTTCACGCTCCACCCACGTCTATTGAACAGGTGTAGAGGCTCATCCCTTGTTCCCTGTTTAGGATGTGGTTTCCGGCTTTCTCTTTTCCAATCATTTCACTTTTCCTTTTTTTTTTTTCAATTGGAGTAGATAGACTGAACTATCGCCCGGTTCACACTCCACTCACGTCTATTGAACAGGTGTAGAGGCTCATCCCTTGTTCTCTGTTTAGGATGTGGTTTCCGGCTTTCTCTTTTCCAATCTTTTCACTTTTCCTTTTTTTTTTCAATTGGAGTAGATAGACTGAACTATCGCCCGGTTCACACTCCACCCACATCTATTGAACAGGTGTAGAGGCTCATCCCTTGTTCCCTGCTTAGGATGTGGTTTCCGGCTTTCTCTTTTCCAATTTTTTCACTCTTACGTAGCCCCCTGCACACCAATGGCCTTACCGCCTTGCCCGGGGTGATATGATGAAAAAAAAAAAAAAGGACTTCATCAACGTCAGTCAGTAAGAGTGTCAGACGGGAGCCGCGAGACAAACATCTAAAAATGTAACTTCAACTTCAAGCGACTCGGACATTGTCCTCTTTCTCTTTCCCCTTATCTCTTTCAACAATTGCTTCTATGAACATTTTGTGTGAACTCTTGATACTCTTAACATTCTAATTAAACATTAATTTCTACAAATTCTCATTATTCCTCCTTTAATAAATTTATATTTTAATTTTCAGAATGTATATTTTATTTTTACACTATTCCACACAATTCCATATATTCCAACCTGCCGACAACCAACCTTCTGATGATAATTCTGCATAAAACTTGTAAGCTGTAGTGAGTTCAGTTAAGCTCAAATCAAAAGAAACATTAACCAGCTCCCTACGCTACACTGGTGACTCCCGACATGCAAAGAAAATGCACCCTTACACTACAAATTAAATGACTTTAAAGATAAAGATGAATCTAGACCAAGATCTCCATTAAAGAGGACACAATAAAAACAAACTGAAGAGCGATGCAGACCATCCAGAATATTCAGAAGAAGTGATAGAGCAACTAAAAGCATCAGGCTTTTCAAGTTCAGGGAGTTGTAGAGTGGTATGCAAATGGGATACATGCATAAAATAGAGCAAACCTCAGGAACTGTCCGAGGAGAAATCACTTAGCTTCAGGAAGTTGTAGAGTGGTATGCAAATGGGATACACGCATAAAATAGAGCAAACCTCGGGAACTGTCCGAGGAGAAATCACTTAGCTTCAGGAAGTCAGTTAAGTGCCATACGTGATACACGCTTGGGCGATCATGTCTCGAAAGAGACATGACTGACTGGGCAGAAGATTATCCCGCAGTAGGTTGCCATTGCTTTCTGCAGTAGACTGGTTGCCGACCCAGGCTATAACCTGCTATTTAACCCATAACTGGAAGGAAGAGACGGATTAATACCTTTCCCAAGGGTATTTGCGTGTAAGTGAATACAATGGATTCAACTGGAATTCGAACTCGGCTCCCCGGCTTCTCGTACTCTTCAGTAATGATTGATCTTGAATAATATATTCTTATTTGTATTTCGGGAGCAGTCCTACTTTAATACATGTTTCGTTGCACAAGTCTGACAAGGTACCATTGTTTACATCTTTTTTTTATTATCTTATTGTGTACGTACTTAAAATTAACGTAAAAAAATTGTCCAAAGTACTTTGTCGGTCTTCTTCAACGAATTATATAAAAATTTAAGTAATTCACTCATTTTGATCTGTATCTCGAGTTTCATGGAATTGTTCATCTAATCACCAGTACCTCATTTTCTGGTTAATCACACGCACATATAACAAGTATTCCTTCAATCGTATTTGATTCTAAAGACCCGACGAGGATTGCATTTTTTTTTCAATTTTTGAAAAAGGGGTTGCATAAACACCACAAACTTTGGACGGTGTATCCTAGTACACAACACCTTATTCGAAAAAAAATAAATAAATAAATAAAAAAGATATCAAACCGACAGATTTCTATTATTTACGAGAAATTTTGTTTCAAATCGGCAAGATTCGAACCTGCGACTCTTAACAACATAGGGGAAGCCACCAACTGATCTGGTGCGACTGCTCAACCAAAAGTGATTCCATAGTCTAAATTTTGGAAGGCGTCTTTCACTATTCCAATGTGTCTTTAGATTTCGGAGCCACATTTTCCATGATACACGCATGAAATAGAGCAAACCTCAGGAACTGTCCGAGGAGAAATCACGCAGCTTCAAACAATAACCTTGAACAAAGTTTTAAAGCTTTGTGTGAATACCAAGCATAAACTTTAACTAATTTCATCATACTCTTAATTGGGTGAACATGAAAATTGCTTTTTGTTTTTTGCTTGGAGACAAAAGACTAATAAACGAGAGGTAACCTCAGTCTTCTATGTGCCAAGTACCTTCAGAATGTAGTTGATCATGATTCTCCACAACTTCCTGTTCTTTGTATCTCTTAGCAATATTTGTCTTTTTACTATCTCTCCTAATTCTTGTTCTGCCAACCATTTATACAAGCTCATTAGGTAAGTTATTTGCTGCTTTCCTCTTTCCCTTTTGCTTTCAATATGCCCTGTGAGTGTTAAATTTTCTAAGCCTCTTTCCTCATTCCATGTGCTAGAGAGTATCCTTTTTGTATCCTTAAAACTTTGACATTACTCATATATTCAGACCACAGAAACTTTTCATTGTTGCTTTTGTTGTTTTGGTGGAAAAAGAGATAGATAAGAAAAAAAGGTAAAAAACTAAATGTGGTCAAGAGAAATCATTAAAACTAGAATCAGTCTGACCATTGTGATGTCGTGATAAAATCTAATTTCGTGACAGAGGCATTTATTTCATCAATAATGGAGGAAAAACATTCTTTACTTCATAGCAGAAAAAAAATCAGGCATTGGCAAATGAATAAAAAATGGTTGAAAAAGATGGAGGAATTCCTTTTGGCCAGTCATTGAAATTGTGCGTATCAAAAGAGAAAGAAACAGAAAATGATATTAGAAAGAAAATCGGGAGTAGGAAAGAAGAGAAGGGAAAAAATAGAAATAAAAAATGTCTTCTTCTTCTTCTTGTTTTTCTTCTTCTATGGTAAAAATTGTAATAGAATAGAAGGTAATTGAAGATTATTAATTAATGGAACATGGAAAAATGAGAAAAAGTTAGAAAAAAAGAAAGAAAAACCTAGGAAGAGAAAAGTGAAAAGAAAGACAGAAAATAAGAGAAAGAAACAGAAAAAGAAAAAGAGAGAAAAAGGGATAAAATAAAAAGAAAGAGAAAAAGAGAAAAAAAAGAAAAAATGAAAAGGAATGAGAAAACGATATATATATATATATATATATATATATATATATATATATATATATATATATATATATTATACTATAGACAGCTCTATAATATATATCGAGCACTATTTTAATGTTTTGAACGTTGTAAATTTTTCTTCGTTCCTTATTCACTCATATATATTT
Organism: Ascarosepion bandense; assembly: GCA_037127315.1. NCBI lineage: Eukaryota > Metazoa > Mollusca > Cephalopoda > Sepiida > Sepiidae > Ascarosepion > Ascarosepion bandense. The sequence goes on from JBBBDQ010000720.1 coordinate 2,600,912, forward strand.
ATATATATATATATATATATATATGTATGTATGTATGCATGTATGTATGGATGTAAATATGTGTGTGTGTGTCGTTTTCTCATTCCTTTTCATTTTTTCTTTTTATTTCTTTCTTTTTATTTTATCCCTTTTTTCTCTCTTTTTCTTTTTCTGTTTCTTTCTCTTATTTTCTTTCTTTCTTTTCACTTTTCTCTTTCTAGGTTTTCTGTCTTTTTTCTAACAATTTTGTATATATATATATATATAGAGAGAGAGAGAGAGAGAGGGGAGAAGTAGACAGATAGAGAAAAGAAGAGAGAAAGAATCCATTTTAATGAAAGAAATTACCAACAAAGAAAAATTTAAATTAAGAAAGACACAAAAGTTAGAAACAAGAAAATAAAATAAAAAAGAATAAAAGAAAGAAAGGAAGAAAGAGAGAGAGATAAAAATAAAGAGTAAAATAAAAAAAAAGTAAAATAAAAAAGAGAGAAAGAGAGAAGTAGGTGAAAAAGAGAAAGCGAAACAGGAAAAAAGAGAAAGAAAACAAAAGCAACTGAGTGGGAGAGAAAGAGAGATCAGTTTGTTGACTGATGATAGCGATTGCAAAGAAAAATTTCAAGTTGGTTACTTTTATTCAGGACCATGATGTTAAATGATGTCTTTCTTTTTTATTGAATGGAAAGGGTTTTATGCATTAGCCAATCTGTCTCTTTGAGAGCTTTCCAACTCAAAACTTTTTGCGGATTTTCATGTCATTATTTACATATTCTGACATCAGTTGTCATTTCAGACGAAAGAGACTCATAAATGCAAATCCATCAGTCTACTAATTGATCTATCCAAATCTGTTAAAACCTATCAATGTGAATCTACATCTCCACTATCAGGATAGGGAGGCAGAAGAATTTCTATTAAACTTTTTTAATTTTCGATTACTTATAAAATTTTCGTTTCATAAGTATTTAAACTAACCCCAAGAAATCTTTAAAGTATTTCAACTTTTGGGCCATCTATGACACATAATTTTTTGTGAAGTTAATCTAATTTGCACAAATATTTATTTATAGCATGAAATTTAGAATAAAACTATTTCTTAATCACAAAGTTGAATTTTTTAACCTGTTTGCCATATATCAAATGTGTTGACAGGTTGTCGGATTAGATAAGGTAAGTATGGCGTTCACAAGTGACATAATTGTACAATTTTTGGAGGGATAAGTGGTGAAAACTGAATAACATGACATTTTAATTTACACATACAAATTACAAACCAAGAAATATACAAAAAATACACAAAAATTTAATAATTATTTTAAAAATAGGGAGGCAGAACAATTTGTATAAAACTTTTTTTAATTTTCAATTACTTAATATAATTTTTGTTTAATAAGTGTTTAAACTAACCCCAAGAAATCTTTAAAGTATTTTAAAAATATTTTCGAAACTTTAAAAATTATTATAATTTAAAACAATCCTTTTAAAATTTCATTATTAATAAAAACAAAAAGTTCTTCAAACTATTATGTCCTTAATTTTTAATATTTATTGAAGCAATTAAAAGCTTATCAAATTAAATAATGTCATAGTTATATTGCATTTTTATTTTA
>JBBBDQ010000720.1:2607500-2780000 GCA_037127315.1 Ascarosepion bandense
TTAGATTTACGATTTCGTCCATATATTTATCCAAATCAAATGTCGTCGACGTAACTTGTGTAAAATATCAATTTTACATGTTTTTGGGGGGAATTACCGGCAAAAATATGGTATTTAATAATTTTTTTATAGAAATTTTTTTCCTGTTTATAATTAATGTGCATTTGGCTGCAATAAATATGTTGATGTTATTTTTAATTCTAGTGTCAAGTATTTTTGTAAGAATAATTTTATTTGTTTATCAATAGTTGGGAAATTATTGTTGACTAATGTCTGTTTTATGTGTTTTAGTTCGCTCAAAAATATTCTTTGGTAGGAGGAATTTTGTTGTGCTCTATTTAAGAAGTTCGTTATTACTGCTATTTTATATCTTTCTGCTGGGTATTGGCTATTATAATTAAGAAGACAAGAGTTCTTGTTGCTGGGTTTTTTATATAAATAAGAGAGAAATTCGTTGGTTTTTAAGCTCTATATTGACATCAAGAGATGGGACTTCGTTATTGTCGATGAGTTCATAAGTAAATTTCTAGTGAATACAGAATTAAAAGTAACTCAATTCTCTTCACTTTTTACAAATTTCACAGTCCTTTGTGAAATCTTAACTTTGACCAAGAGGAAAAACGATTGACCCCGTACTGAAAGAAAAAGACAAAGCTAAATTTTGCAACCAATGTTAAATTAATTTTCTAACCAATGAAAGGAAGCAATTTGCCAAACTGAGAGAGAAGTTAACAAGCTGATGTGTAAAAAAGAAATCTTTGGCTATAAAAGAAAGAAAGAAAGTTGAGTTCTAATGGTGAATGGAAAAATTGTAAAGAGTGATTGGGTCATGATTTCAATTAGCTAGGTATAAGAGAGTTAGTGATGACCAGACTCAGCTTTTTCTCCCCGCTACAACTTAGGCCTTGAGCCAAAATTGTAAATTTTTACAATAAATCTCGAGATTAGACACCACCAAGATGTGACAAAAGAAACTTTAAGAACTGACCCAAACATAACGTCCTGACACACATTCGTTCTTCTTCTCGAGTGCTATTTTCCTTTATCTCTTCTTCTTCATCTTCACCATTCTCGCCATCAACGAAGATGACTACAACAACAACAAAAAAAAAACAGCAGCAATATGACATTTCAACTGACTTCTAAAACTAACGTCTGATAAGTACAATTTTCCTTTATTACTTTACCTTCCTTTTTACTTTCTCGTCAGCCATAAAAAAGGAAAGGAACAGATTTTATAATTTTGCATAAACAGATTCTGCTATTTACAACTCTGGATTCACTTAACTCCTTATTGCACCTTCTCTTTGAACATTTACACAGTTAGAAATTTCACTTCTTGCAAATTGATGTTATTCTGTTCTGTTAATAAAAATCTACTTTAACATACAAACGAAATACTTTTATCCTTTCAACCTTGAACCGTCTGATGATTAAAAATAACCTTAAGCTGTAGAGAGTGTTGGCTATTTTTGTGAACTGGGTTCGTACAAGATACGGCTGACCGCCCCTACTTCAAATTTCAGCAAACAGTTATTTTCAAAATTTTTTTTTTAGATTTATGATTTTGTCCAGATTATTTTTATTAAAACAAAAATGTTGTTGACGTACCTTGTGTAAATCTCTGGTTTGTCGATTTTTCTGAACACTTTGTTTTTGGTATGCAACATGTAAAATTAGGACCTAATGGGTTTCCCATAATGACACTGTTAGTTTGTATGTAGATGTTACCATTATGATCTGAAAATGGAGTTTTTGTGGTGCACACGGTGAGTAGTTTCCGAAACATTGCTGGTTGGATATTTGGAGAAGGAATAGATGGGTGTTGGTAAACACAGTCGCTAATTATAGTTAATGTTTCATTGATTAGGACATTAGTAAAAAGGTTTGCAACATCCAGCAAAGCTAGAATGTTGCCTTTGAGATCGGTAGCTTTTAAATGAAGGAATTCGTTAGTTGAAGAGATGCTGTAATTGTTAGGTATGTAAATTACATAATTTAAGGTTTTAGATAGTTGGCATACCGGTGTAGGTATTTGTGATATGATGGGTCTGAGAGGAAAACCTGGTTTATGGGGTTTATGCTACCTCCACTAAATCGCTAAAAAAAAAAAAAAAACAGCATAGTATGAATAAAAACGGCCCCAAACTTAATACAAACGAACTTTTTCCATCAAAATGTTTATATTATTATTAAGAGGAAAAATCAAAGCAATTTTTAATTATTTTCTAAAAATTTTTAATCCCTTCTAACATGTTCAAAATTTTGGGAAAAATTTTGTTTTATTTTAGTTAGTGAGTAAACAAATCATTACGAGAATTTACAATGGAAAACGTAATATTGTATAACTCAGTATTTTTTTGGTAACAAACATTAATTTAGAAATTCTTGCAAAAATCAAATAATTGTTGGATTTTAATGAAACTTTCAGAACATATTCACGTCTCCGAGCCCAGTTCTGATGACTGCTGCTTCCACCTCTGAGTCCAGTTCTGCCACTGCTACTGTTCTCTGCCGACAGGTGCAAGTCCCTGAGGGAAAAATTTCCTGCTCTCTCAGCAAGTTACGTGTCCTGGTCAGCAGCGAAAGTACGAAGAAAACAACTCTACCATTGGCTCACCACGCCCACTGCTTCCCAAAAGGGGACAACCAATTGAAATCAAGGATCAGTGCAAGTTTAAAAAGTACCACCTGAAATAAAACTCCTTTCTAACCAAAATAATTCTTACAGTTACCCACCTCCACGTAAATTACTGAAATTTTAAGAAATTAAATTTTGTTGCGAGAAATGATTTTAAATGCAGGACTCATTGGGGAATGTAAATCATCAGTTTTTTTTTAATTTTGCCTCTATTTCTGAAAATCTACTACCAATAGTAAAATAAAAAATGCAATATAGCTATGACATTATTTAATTTGATAAGCTTTTAATTGCTTGAATAATAAAAATTAAGGACATAATAGTCTGAAGAACATTTTTTTTCGATTAATAATGAAATTTTAAAAGTATTGGAAAGTGTTTATCGATCAGATTTTAAAATATTTGTTCTATTTTGGTTTTTGGTTAAATAGTAGGTTGAACCAGATAATGATTCATTTTCTATCATTGTTTTTTATTTGTCTGATTGGTTAGGGACTGTATTCTAAAATGTTCTTATGGCCAGATTTTTTTAATGCAACTTCATAGTTTCTTTTCTTTTCATCAAATATTGTTTTGTTTGATGGATTTTTTGATAGCCTGTGTTCTATTCCTTGGTGAATATGCTTGATTATGCTTTGGGGATGATTAGATCTTGTGTTTATGTACTTTAACTTTGTGTTTGTTTTCATGTATAGAGAGATATTGCCGGTTTGTAAATTTAATTCCACATCTAAATATTGGACTACTTTTCTATTTGCTTCTACTATTATCTCACAATCTAGTAGTTTGAATAATTTGAAAAGTTCTTTCCTTATTTTATCATTTTCTTTTTTGTTGTCCAGTGCCATCATTAATCTGACATCTCTGTCTATGTGGATAATTTTGTTGATGTTATTTAAAATATATATACCCATCAATTCTGAAATTTTGGCTCCATCATACAATCCTTGTGGTACATCAAAGGTGTAGTGGTTTGATTTTTTAATCCATGCTTTACCATTGTGGAAAAGTATTGATTTGCAGTAATGTAAGATTATATCAATATGTTCGGATGATATGTTTATGTACTTCTTAGCATATATATATATATATATATATAGATATATATATAGATATAGATATAGATATGTGTGTGTGTGTTTATGTATCTTTTAGCATATATATATATATATATATATATATATATATATATATAATGTGTGAGTTTGTGTTGTGTATTTTGGCCACAATCATTTTCAAGTCAGTCAGTTAAGTGCCATACATGATACACGTTTAAGCAATCAGTTTTATATTGTTATGAAGTAATAAACTGATACCCCACTTTATGCCCAGTAGAAGCTTTAATCATGTTTTCAACTATTATATTTGGTCAGTTAGTTAAGTGCCATATGGGATACACATTTTGGGTGATCATGTCTCGAAAGAGACATGACTGACTTGGCAGAAGATTATCTCACAGTAGGTTGCCATTGCTTTCTGCAGTAGACTGGTTGCCAGCCAAGGCTATAGAACCCAATCTGTCCTGTTATTTAACCCATAACTGTAGGGAAGAGATGGATAAGTACTTTTCCAAAGGGTATTTGCATATAAGTGAATGCAAGGAATTTGACTGGAATTTGAACTCAGCTTCTCAATTTCTCGTCCTAAGCCATTATCCACTGCACGACAAAAGTTTCATTAAAAATAACTGACACAGAAAGGAGAATTCTTTTGGAAACTCAGTGAGTGTAGAAATTGTTCAAATGGCTGTTTGTTCTGAGTGCTTTTGGGTAAATGTTAGCCATTTTCAGTGATTTCGTGGTGCTATTATAAAAGGTGTGTAAGTTGCTTAAAGGTAGACATATTCTTAATTTCTGAATATCACTTTAACAATTGTGTCATTTGTTCAGAGTTGATGTTCTTAAGGGAAATATTTTTTGTTTTCATGAGAATAACTTCCAGTATTTTATACAAATTGTTCTATAAATTTGCAAATGGAGGTGCATATCATATCTGTGTTCTTAATGAGTATATTGTGTATCAAAGTTGGTAGAGTGACTGAGAGAGAGTGGGGTATGAATAGATTGAGAGAGATAGAGAAATGGGTATGAACATGAGAGAGAAACAGATATGAACAGAATGAAATAGATAGATAGATAGATAGATAGATAGATAGATAGATAGATAGATAGATAAAAGATAGAAAAGACTAGATAGATAGATAGATAGATAGATAGATAGATAGATAGATAGATAGATAGATAATGAAAAGACTGAGATAGATAGATAGATAGATAGATAGATAGATAGATAGATAATGAAAAGACTAGATAGATAGATAGATAGATAGATAGATAGATAGATAGATAATGAAAAGACTGAGATAGATAGATAGATAGATAGATAGATAGATAGATAGATATGATAATGAAAAGACTGAGATAGATAGATAGATAGATAGATAGATAGATAGATAGATAATGAAAAGACTGAGATAGATAGATAGATAGATAGATAGATAGATAATGAAAAGACTGAGATAGATAGATAGATAGATAGATAGATAGATAGATAGATAGATAGATAGATAGATAGATAATGAAAAGACTGAGATAGATAGATAGATAGATAGATAGATAGATAGATAATGAAAAGACTGAGATAGATAGATAGATAGATAGATAGATAGATAGATAGATAAAAGATAGATAGATAGATAAGAAAAGACTGAGATAGATAGATAGATAGATAGATAGATAATGAAAAGACTGAGATAGATAGATAGATAGATAGATAGATAGATAGATAGATAGATAGATAGATAATGAAAAGACTGAGATAGATAGATAGATAGATAGATAGATAGATAGATAGATAGATAGATAGATAGATAGAAGCTGAGATATGAACTTAGATATAAAGACGCTGATTGAACAAAGGCAAATAAACAAATATATCAAGAAACCAACATTGATAAAAAGAGCAATTTGAAACTTGTTGCTTTAAAAGCATCTATCCTTGTGGCAACTGTTAGATAATTAATTTTATGGAGATTATTTCTTCCATAAAATTAGCAAAAATGAAATCACAAACAGGTTAGCATAAAGAACATTTAATAAAAGAAGTGAAAGAAAATGACCTTAGGAATGAACTGAGTCAGGAATTAGGGGGAAGAAAAATGCAGGAGATTTTGATGTTATGAACTTCAGAATGGGTTTAAAATCCCATGGTAATAAAATTGGACCATTTATGATTCACAACAAATTTCCAGTCATTTTGATCATTTATTTTCCTTTTCCTTTAATTGTCCACTGACCATTGATCAAAATATGAACTGATCCAAAATTTTGATATTTCTCATGTTAGAAGGAAACATTTTAAATGAAATTTGGTAAAATATTATTTGACTGGTTGTTTGTATCACCTGACATTTGAAACGCTCAATATATATACTTATTAATTTCATGATATACATCTGTCTTACTAGATAGAATGTTCTCTCTCTAACTCTCTTTATATATATATATATATATATATATATATATAAAAATTCAAATTTTCTAAAAACCCAATACCCATTTCAATGAGTAATGTGATAAATTCATTCATTGCAATGGTAATACATTTTAGTAAAATTTTATTTTAATTTTTTCATATGTAATAAATATTGCATAAATAAATAAATTTAATTACGTTGAACCCTCTGGCTGGATCAGTTTTGATATTTAATTGTTAATATTTAATATTAATAGGATCTGTTTGGGATTTACCTTGAAGCTGCTTCTTTCAGATTTATAAGCAATATATATATTTTATATATATATATATATATATAGTGTATCAAGGCAGCAGATAATTTTCTAAACATATATTGTTAAATATAACAGACAATGAATCTCTATTACTTTTAATCATGAGCCATTCTAAACATTGAATTTTGGTTTTAATTTCAGGTGAAAATAAAGACAAAAATTGTCTAACATTTGGATATTTTTTATTATGCTGGTTCTAAGCTTTCAGCTCACACAAGCCATCTTCAGAGAGGTTACAGGGACGTTAACATAAAGACATCCACCATCAAAGATGATTTTATCTTGTGTTGGCATAAAACATTGCTAAGCAACGATAACAGTCTCCGAATAGCAGACGCAGATAGTAAATTTGTAATGCAGTTCTATGACATCACACCACATAAGAGACCGAAATGTTAACAGAACCATATGTCTAAATGCAATGTAATGTGTTGTGACCCAATTGAAATATGATTTTATTAAGTGTGGATTGTTTTGATTTAATGTAGTTGGCCTCCAATATCTGAAGGTTCTTTTTACTGTGTGTATGAGTGAGTATTATTGTGTTATCAACTAATATATATATATATATATATATATATATATATATATATATATATATATAAGTTTTATTAAAGATGACTGACAAGAGTCTGTGATTAAGCTTTTTATTTAGTTTTTCTTGAATACATATCATTTTTTTCTTTTTTGGATATAAAGTGTACAAAAATTGTCCAAATGTTTTGTATATCCGAGCACTTTAAGTTATTCTTTCAGCAATTATCAAGGATGATTTTTATTTTTAAATGAAATTTATGGGATTTTTTATATGTCTCTACAGTTATAGGAACTATTCATTTTCCAAACATGGTCAGCATATTGTGGCCATGTTCATAGTTGTTGTTATTGAGTATTGACTTTTTCTTTCTTATTATTAGTGCTTCCATCATTTTTAGTCTTTTTTTAATACGGATGAGGTTATTATGCTTGTATTTTCTACAAGTGCGTTGCTGATGGGGTTTGATAGGTTTACATGTGTGTTTAAATGACCCCTAATTAAGCTATGATCAGAAAGGTATAAGTGTGTCTTTTTGAGAGATTTCCACCCAAATATACAATTATATATTTTTTACATATCAAAAATTCTTGAATTATTTAATATTATCAAAGAATTTGAAAATTTATATGAGCGTGTGTGTGTGTGGGCAAAGAAACTGGAAGTCAGCTTACCAAAAGAAAAGGAAAAGCATAGCAAATAGAAATTGAAAGGAAGAAGGAAAGGAAGAAATGAAGAAAGTAAAAAAAAGAAGAATAGGTGGAAGGGGAAAGGAGGAAAGAGGAGGGAAAAGGTTTTTTTCTTCTTTTCTTTCTTTCTTTCTTATTTTCACTTTCTATTCTCTATGCTTTTAAAAGAATTAAATGTAACCATCTCTTTTACTCTAACAGTTTCTTTTCTCACACTTTCAGTTTGTGGAACACACTTCTGTTTGGTTGCTTCCCTGAGCTACAATCTCCAAAACTTTAAATGCAACATCAACTGCCATCTTCTATCTCCTTGATTCCAATCCTCTTTCTTTGACATCCCCTGTACCTTGTTTTTACTTCCATTGTAACCCCCTGCCTACCAGTGGCAGTCTTGCATTGCTATCAAAATTCAGATAATTAGACAAGAAAACTGGGTTCTCCAGCCTTGTTTGGAAACTATTCTCAGAAAATTATGGGATGTGTATTGTGATGCAGTGGATATTTTTTTTTAATCATTTCACCCCAAGCAAGGTATTTCATTGCCACTATTGCGCAGGGGGTTACTTAGGGGAAAGTGATTGGAAAGAGTGGTTAGATATAGGAAATATCAGAAGGAGGGTGATAAACAGGTAAAAATAGCAAGGATGGGAGTTGGGTAGATGGGAAGGATGTTTGAGAGAGGATGAGAGTTAGTATGTTAGGAGGTGTCTATTGACCCTACATTTAAACTCCTGGAGATTGTAGCTGTTGGGGAAGCAAATGTATGGAAGGGAATTCCACAGGCAGGAAGTGTGAGGAAATCGGCTCAAAATGAGAAATCGGAGAGACAAATTCAAATTCCAGTTGAATTCCTTGCATTCACTTCTGCACTATATAACCTTGGGAAAGGTCTGTCTCTTCTTACTCCACTTATGGGTTAAACAGCAAGACAGATTAGGTTCTATAGCCTTGGTTGGCAACAGTCTACTGCAGAAAGCAATGGCAACCTCCTCTGGGAAAATCTTCTGACCAGTCAGTCATGTCTCTTTCAAGACATGATCGCCCAAATGTACATCATGTATGGCACTTAACTGACTGACTGATGAATTCAAAACAACAGAGAAGGTAACAGGAAACCACTCAATTGTCTTACTCACTAACAATCCTGACAATGTGCAATACCAGACTACAGATATTGAAAATAGACAAAAAGGAAGCTGTGGAGTGCAGTGATCACTTATAATCTGTATTTCGGTTTTCAGTCTCAAACATTTCTATGTATTCCGGGTATCACTCTTCACCTTCGATTTGTCGATTAAAAGGTAAAGAACTAATTAGTTGTTGGACCGTGTGCTCATTAGGGATTCTCATTATCTTTGAGAGCAAATTGATTATTTGTGATTTAGTCAGAGAAGATAACGAATCTATAATTAAGTTTAGACAGGCTATCAAATAAGGAGACACTTTAAACCAATGAAACCCATCAATTCTTTATTGATGGCCAAATATAATTAGAATATACGAATGCTGAATTGCAATGAAGTAATGGTCAAAATATCAGGAGGAATCCATGGACATTGTAATGCCTCTCTGGGGAAGAATTTCCTGCATCGAACTCCGTCTCAAAGAAATGTGGATTGAGATTGTGGTCAGATCTGCAGAAAAATTGCAATACTCTAAAATGAGTAATCTAATATTTCATTAGTGAAAGGCATTTGTTTAGCAATATCATTTTGTTCATTAATATAGATAGAACATCACATATAAATTAATATTTTGTTCAGAAAGGATCCAGCTATTTAATATTAAAAAAACAAATTCTACAATCACCGTCAAAGTATTGGGACCTCAGACAATTATCCCAGCATCCATTCTATTTTGCAAAACTAGGCTCTCTTTAATGTTCTTATCAGCACTTTTTCTTTTAACCATTTCACCTGAAGCAAGGAATTAAATAATTTAGAAGAGAGAACAATAAAAGAACTAGAATTAAGAATACAGAAGATGACATTGCATTTAAATTTTTGAAGATCAAAGTTGACTGGAAAAACAAGAAGTTAGAAGAGAGTTCCACAAGCAAGAAGTGTGAGAGAAGAAACTATTAGTTTAACATGGTCAAGATGAATATCTTTTAGGCATTTTCTTGATTTTCAAAAGATTTTTTTTATCACAATTTCCTCTCAAGGAATGCAATAAAGCTACTAAGATGCAAGCGTTTACTTGTGTGAGAGAATACAAAAAAAAGAAAACTTATTAAGGAGAGAGTAAATAAAAGAACTGAAATTAAGAAGACGGATGATAACGATTAACATTGCATTTAAATTTTTGAAGTTCAAATTTAAGTGGAAAAGCAAGAGGCCCAAAAAGAATTCTACAAGTGAGAATTCTAAAAGTGAGAATTCCACAAACAAGAACTCCATAAGCAAGAATTCTTCAAGTGAGAATTCAACAAGAATTTTACAAGCAAGAATAATACAAGTGGGAATTTTACAAGTAAAAATTACACAAGCAAGAATTCTCAAACTGAGCATTCCACAAGTGAAATTCCACCATTGAGAATTATACAAGCAAAAATTCTACAATCAAGAATTCTAAAAACAAAAATTTCACAAGTGAGAATTCTACAAGCAAGAATTCTATGAACAAGAATTCCACAAGTGAGAATTTTAAAAATAAGATTCTACAAGTGAGAATTCCACATGTGAGAATTCCACAAAGTAACATTCCACAAACAAGAATTCCACAAGCGAGATTCTACAACTGAGAATTCAACAAGTGAGATTCTACAAGCAAGAATTTTACAAGCAAAAATTCTACAAGCAAGAATTCTACAAGCAAAAATTTCACAAGCAAGAATTCCACAAGTGACAATTCAACAAGTGAGAATTCTACAATTGTAAATTATACAAGTGAGAATTTTACAAGCAAAACTTCCAGAAGAGAGAATGCCAGAACTGAAATTTCATAAGTAACAATTCTAAAAGCAATTGAGTATGGGGATTCTACTACCAAAAATTCTACAAGCAAGAATTCAACAAGTGAGAATGTTACAAGTGAGAATTCGACAAGCAAGAAATACACAAGTGGGATTCTACAAATGAGAATTTTACACATGAGAATTCAACAAGCAAAACTTCTACAAGCAAGAATTCTACAAGTAAAATTTTACAAACAAGAATTCCAGAAACGAGAATTTCAAAAGTGAGCTTCTACAATTGAGAATTCTACAAGCGAGAAGAATTAAGAAAAGTAAGAATTGCACAAGCAAGTATCCCACAAATGAGAATTCTACAATAGAAATTCTACATGCAAGAATTCTCCAAGTGATACTTCCACAGGTGAGATTCTACAAGCAAGAATTCCTTAAGCAAGAATTCTGCAAACAAGAATCCCACAAATTTAAGAGAAGAAACTGCTTCATCCTTGATCTGAAATCACTTTCTTTTCTACAGTGAGTTTAGCTTTGGAAAAATCCAAAATTTCGGAAAAATCCAAAAGTTGCAGGGAGACAATATTGGATAGGGATGAGGTGGAAATAATTGATGCGGTTTTTATCTTATACTCCTCCTTAGGTACCATGTCTTGTCTATAGATCATTACTCTCCACAGCTTTCTTCTCTTCTTTTTTAAATATCTGTTATCTAGAACTTGCATTATCATGATTGTTTAGGGAAAGAGGGAAACAAAAAGAACATATACTTAACATCAGGAAGAGATAATTGAAATTACTGTATGAGGAAAGAAGGTTTGGAAAATCTGATACCCACAAGACAGATTCAGAGCAAGACGTATGTAGGAAAACAATGCATGACATACTTAGTGAGCTTGAGTAAATGGATGGTGGAACAAGGTTTAGAAGAGACCACAAAATGAGCTATGAAGGACAAGAAATTGTGGGGAGCCATGATTGTCTACATCCTGAAGGGGTATGTTAGATAAAAAAGAAGTGGAGGGGTTACCTTCACTATATGTCCTGTATTCCCAGCAGGTATTTTCCTAGACTGATTGCCAAACAAGGTTAGAGAGCCCAGCCCACTTTCCTATTTAGTCCATCTGTCAGTTAAGTGCCATACGTAATGCCCACTTTGGGCAATCATGTCTCAAAAGAGACATGACTAACTGGACAGAGGATTATCCTGCAGTAGGTTGCCATATCTTTCTATGGTAGACTGGTTGCCAGTCAAGACTATAGAACCCAATCTGTCCTGTTATTTGACTCATAGCTAGAGGGACAAGAGGTGTATTATATTATTAAGTAGTAATTAGTGGGGGATCACTTTACTACTTCATAACAATATCAAACTGATCCCCCACTTTATGTCCAGTAGAAGCCTTAATCATGTTTTCAACTATTATATTCAGTCGGTCAGTTAAGTGCCATATGTGATACACGCTTTGGGCGATCAGTCACGAAAGAGACTGGGCAGAAGATTATCCTGCCGTAGGTTGCTATTGCTTGAATAATAATTAGAACCCAATACCAGAATCCATAGTTAAATCCGCTGCTAAGAAAGTCACTTCTTTATGTAGGGCCAGGAAGTTTTTCCCATCTGAAACAATCCTGCACATATATAAATCTACCATCTGCCCGTGCATTGAATACTATTGCTATATCTGGTCAGGTGTTCCTGCTATCCACCTAGGGGCCCTTGACAAAATCTGACAGAGAATCTGTAATGTGAGCGATCCCAACTTGGCAGCTCAAATAGTCACTTTCTCACCGGTGCAATGTGGCTTCCCTGTATCTCTTCTACAAATACTTTCATGGCTTCTGCTCCGATGAACTTAGCTCACTAGTGCCTCCTATATATAAATTTACTTGAGCCACAAGATTAGTGACTAGGTCCCACCCTTTTACTATGAAACCAATAAATTGTAAAAGCAAATTCTACTCCACCAGCTTCTTTTTTCACACTTCCCGCTTGTGGAATTCCCTCCCGTTTACTTTCTTTCCTGATAATTACAATCTTCAAGAATTCAAATGTAAAGTCAATAGTCATCTCCTATCTCACTAATCTGCATCCTCTCTCCCATGCTTCTTTCTCCATCCACTCCACTCTCATCATTCTCATCCTTCTCTTACCCACTTCCTGAGAAGAACGTTCAACTGAGCAAAGCAAAATAAATATAGGCATAGAGAAATGCAGACAAATGACGTCTTACATTCCAAAAATTCAACCCTGAATTAAATCCAGTCCACTGGACATGCAAGAAAACTTGGCAATTTTTAAGAGGTGGGGGGGGTGTAGTAAAATAATATTTGACACACACTCCACACAATTGGTAGTTAGGTAAAAATGCTTAGACAATTTTTAACTTTTAAGCAGATGCCAATAATTGGACAGAACTGGGGAATCAGATCTCTTAACGGTTAAGATCAGCCATACCACACATGGGTGGGGGGTGACTCATGCTCATTCCCTTTATATTCCATTGGTAAGGAGGAAATTCAACTTAGAGTGCTTTTTCCTAAAACTTTTATTTTGTAGAACTGTCTGCCTCAAGAGCATAGTTCTCCAATTTTCACCTCTTTAAGTCTACAGTCAACTGTTATCCATCCTAAATATCCTCATGATATGCGCTTCTTACTAATTCTCTTTAAGCACTTACAATGACCTCATTTTAATGATATGTTTGAACAGAGGAAGCGACCATCACCGAGTATATATACCAGGCATCCGACAGGAATGGCGAAGCCCGATCCGTCGCCTTGGACATCTCTAAAGCGTTCGACAGAGTTTGGCATGCTGGCCTTCTATGCAAACTGTGGAGCTATGGTATAGCTGGACAATTGTTTGAACTAATCCAGTCATTCCTATCTAACCGCACATTGAAAGTGGTATTAAACAGACATGCCTCCCAGAGCTACCATACGAACGCAGGTGTCCCTCAAGGCTCTATCCTAGGTCCTACGCTCTTTCTGATCTACATTAATGATCTCCCCGATACCATAAGATCCCAACTAGGTATGTACGCCGATGACACCACAGTTTACTCTCGCCTTGATCAAAAATCTGGTGTGGGCGACAAAACTAACCTTGCAGCCGAGCTTGGAAAGGACCTCCAATCCGTAGTGGTCTGGTGTAAGAAATGGCTCATAAATTTTAATGCTTTTAAAACGAAGCTACTATCAATTAACCATCATAGACAACCGCACCTACCTCCCATTAGCATGGACCAGGCTTGCCTCCCAGAGAGTAAAACACTATGCCTCCTTGGTCTCAGACTTTCAGCGGACCTCAAGTGGAATGACTATATCGAATCCATTGCTAAATCCGCTGCTAAGAAAGTCGTTTCTCTGTGCAGGGCCCAGAGGTTTTTTCCATCTGAATCTATCCTGCAAATTTATAAATCTACCATCTGCCCGTGCATTGAATACTGTTGCCATATCTGGTCAGGTGCTCCTGCTATTTTCCTTGGGCTTCTCAACAAAGTACAGCGAAGGGTCTGTATTGTGATCGATACTGACTTGGCAGACCGCCTGCAGTCTCTCTCTCACCAGCGCGACGTGACTTCCCTGTGTCTCTTCTATAAATACTTTCATAGCTTCTGCTCCGATGAACCTAGATCACTGGTGCCCCCAGGTTCAAATTTGCACGAGATACTAGATTAGCAACTAGATCCCACCCCTTTACAGTGAAACTGATAAAATGCAACCGCAACTTCTACTCCAACAGTTTCTTTTCTCGTACTTCCCGACTGTGGAATTCCCTTCCACATGACTGCTTCCCCGATGGCTACAATCTCCAGGAGTTTAAATGTAAGGTCAATAGACACCTCCTAACACAATAACTCGCTTCCATTCTTTCAAACACTCTTCCCACCCACCCAACTATCTATCACCCCCCTTCTGACATTTCCTATATCTAACCACTCTTTCTATTTACCTTCCCCTATGTAGCCCCAAGCGCAATAGTGGCAGTGGAATGCCTTGCTTGGGGTGAAACGATTAAAAAAAAAAACTGACTGATTGAGTATTATAGTTGAAAACATGACTAAGGCTTCTACTGGGCATAAAGTGGAGGTCAGTTTTATATTGTTATGAAGTAATAAACTGATCCCCCACTTATTACTACTTAATAATATAATACACCTCTTCCCTCTTTAGCTATGAGTCAAATAACAGGACAGATTGGGTTCTATAGCCTTGGCTGGCAACAAGTCTACCGCAGAAAGTAATGGCAACGTACTGTGGGATAATCTTCTGCACAGTCAGTCATGTCTCTTTCAAGACATGATCGCCCAAGCATGTATCACATATGGCACTTTACTGACTGACTGAATATAATAGTTGAAAGCATGATTATGGTTTCTACTGGGCATAGAGTGGGGGATCAGTTTTATATTGTTATGAAGTAATAAACTGATCCCCCACTTATTACTACTTGATAATAATAATCATCTCTTCACCCTCTAGCTATGAGTCAAATAACAGGACAGATTGGGTTCTATAGCCTTGGCTGGCAACCAGTCTACCACAGAATGCAATGGCAACCTACTGCGGGATAATCTTCTGCCCAGTTAGTCATGTCTCTTTCAATCATGTCTCTTTCAAGACATGATCGCTTAAGCATGTATCAGATATGGCACTTAACTGACTGATAAGGTAGTATTAGGAAAGTGTTATATTAGTAAATTAATCTACAAAACAAGTTTACTAACCATCATGCAAATTAAATGCTATGTTATATTCTATTTCTATCACAGCTCAGATCCACCATATCATATGGGGGGAGTCAACTCATGCTCATTCTCTTTATATCTTAAAGCTTTTTTTTTTTTTGTGGAACCCCTCCCCAAGAGCATAGTTCTCCAATTTTAACCTCTTTAAGTCTACAGTCAACCATTATCCATCCTAAATATCCTCATGATATGTGCTTCTTACTAATTCTCTTTAAACACTAACAACATCATTCAGTAACTCTCCACTTTTAGTGAATCTAAAAAGAGAAAGAACAAACCTGAAGAAGAGAAAGGAAAGATTATAAAGAAGAGAAAGAAAAAACCTGAAGAAGAGAAAGGCAAGATTATAAAGAAAAGAAAGAAAAAACCTGAAGAAGAGAAAGCAAAGATTATAAAGAAGAGAAAGAAAAAACCTGAAGAAGAGAAAGGAAAGATTATAAATAAAAGAAAGAAAAAACCTGAAGAAGAGAAAGGAAACATTATAAAAAAAGAAAGAAAAAACCTGAAGAAGAGAAAGGAAAGATTATAAAGAAAAGAAAGAAAAAATCTGAAGAAGAGAAAGGAAAGATTACTAAGAAAAGAAAGAAAAAATCTGTAGAAGAGAAAGGAAAGATTATAAAGAAAAGAAAGAAAAACCTGAAGGAGAGAAAGGAAAGGTTATAAAGAAAGGAAAGAAAAAATCTGAAGGAGAGAAAGGAAAGATTATAAAGAAAAGAAAGGAAAAACCTGAAGAAGAGAAAGGAAAGATTATAAAGAAAAGAAAGAAAAAACCTGAAGAAGAGAAAGAAAAGATTATAAAGAAAAGAAAGAAAAAACCTGAAGAAGAGAAAGGAAAGATTATAATGAAAAGAAAGAAAAAACCTGAAGAAGAGAAAGGAAAGATTATAAAGATAAGAAAGAAAAAATCTGAAGAAGAGAAAGGAAAGATTATGAAGGAAAGAAAGAAAAGATTATAATGAAAAGAAAGGAAAAACCTGAAGAAGAGAAAGGAAAGATTATAAAGAAAAGAAAGAAAAAACCTGAAGAAGAGAAAGAAAAGATTATAAAGAAAAGAAAGAAAAAACCTGAAGAAGAGAAAGGAAAGATTATAAAGAAAAGAAAGAAAAAATCTGTAGAAGAGAAAGGAAAGATTATAAAGAAAAGTAAGAAAAACCTGAAGGAGAGAAAGGAAAGATTATAAAGAAAGGAAAGAAAAAATCTGAAGGAGAGAAAGGAAAGATTATAAAGAAAAGAAAGGAAAAACCTGAAGAAGAGAAAGGAAAGATTATAAAGAAATGAAAGAAAAAACCTGAAGAAGAGAAAGAAAAGATTATAAAGAAAAGAAAGAAAAAACCTGAAGAAGAGAAAGGAAAGATTATAAAAAAAGAAAGAAAAAACCTGAAGAAGAGAAAGGAAAGATTATAAAGAAAAGAAAGAAAAAATCTGAAGAAGAGAAAGGAAAGATTACTAAGAAAAGAAAGAAAAAATCTGTAGAAGAGAAAGGAAAGATTATAAAGAAAAGAAAGAAAAACCTGAAGGAGAGAAAGGAAAGGTTATAAAGAAAGGAAAGAAAAAATCTGAAGGAGAGAAAGGAAAGATTATAAAGAAAAGAAAGGAAAAACCTGAAGAAGAGAAAGGAAAGATTATAAAGAAAAGAAAGAAAAAACCTGAAGAAGAGAAAGAAAAGATTATAAAGAAAAGAAAGAAAAAACCTGAAGAAGAGAAAGGAAAGATTATAATGAAAAGAAAGAAAAAACCTGAAGAAGAGAAAGGAAAGATTATAAAGAAAAGAAAGAAAAAATCTGAAGAAGAGAAAGGAAAGATTATGAAGGAAAGAAAGAAAAGATTATAATGAAAAGAAAGGAAAAACCTGAAGAAGAGAAAGGAAAGATTATAAAGAAAAGAAAGAAAAAACCTGAAGAAGAGAAAGAAAAGATTATAAAGAAAAGAAAGAAAAAACCTGAAGAAGAGAAAGGAAAGATTATAAAGAAAAGAAAGAAAAAATCTGTAGAAGAGAAAGGAAAGATTATAAAGAAAAGTAAGAAAAACCTGAAGGAGAGAAAGGAAAGATTATAAAGAAAGGAAAGAAAAAATCTGAAGGAGAGAAAGGAAAGATTATAAAGAAAAGAAAGGAAAAACCTGAAGAAGAGAAAGGAAAGATTATAAAGAAATGAAAGAAAAAACCTGAAGAAGAGAAAGAAAAGATTATAAAGAAAAGAAAGAAAAAACCTGAAGAAGAGAAAGGAAAGATTATAAAGAAAAGAAAGAAAAAACCTGAAGAAAAGAAAGGAAAGATTATAAAGAAAAGAAAGAAAAAATCTGAAGAAGAGAAAGGAAAGATTATAAAGAAAAGAAAGAAAAAATCTGAAGAAGAGAAAGGAAAGATTATGAAGGAAAGAAAGAAAAGATTATAATGAAAAGAAAGGAAAAACCTGAAGAAGAGAAAGGAAAGATTATAAAGAAAAGAAAGAAAAAATCTGAAGAAGAGAAAGGAAAGATTATAAAGAAAAGAAGAAAAAATCTGAAGAAGAGAAAGGAAAGATTATAAAGAAAAGAAAGAAAAAACCTGAAGAAGAGAAAGTAAAGATTATAAAGAAAAGAAAGAAAAAACCTGAAGAAGAGAAAGGAAAGATTATAAAGAAAAGAAAGAAAAAACCTGAAGAAGAGAAAGGAAAGATTATAAAGAAAAGAAAGGAAAAACCTGAAGTAGAGAAAGGAAAGATTATAAAGAAAAGAAAGAAAAAACCTGAAGAAGAGAAAGGAAAGATTATAAAGAAAAGAAAGAAAATACCTGAAGAAGAGAAAGGAAAGATTATAAAGAAAAGAAAGAAAAAGCCTGAAGAAGAGAAAGGAAAGATTATAAAGAAAAGAAAGAAAAAACCTGAAGAAGAGAAAGGAAAGATTATAAAGAAAAGAAAGAAAAAATCTGAAGAAGAGAAAGGAAAGATTATGAAGGAAAGAAAGAAAAGATTATAATGAAAAGAAAGGAAAAACCTGAAGAAGAGAAAGGAAAGATTATAAAGAAAAGAAAGAAAAAACCTGAAGAAGAGAAAGAAAAGATTATAAAGAAAAGAAAGAAAAAACCTGAAGAAGAGAAAGGAAAGATTATAAAGAAAAGAAAGAAAAAATCTGTAGAAGAGAAAGGAAAGATTATAAAGAAAAGTAAGAAAAACCTGAAGGAGAGAAAGGAAAGATTATAAAGAAAAGAAAGAAAAAATCTGAAGGAGAGAAAGGAAAGATTATAAAGAAAAGAAAGAAAAAACCTGAAGAAGAGAAAGAAAAGATTATAAAGAAAAGAAAGAAAAAACCTGAAGAAGAGAAAGGAAAGATTATGAAGGAAAGAAAGAAAAGATTATAATGAAAAGAAAGGAAAAACCTGAAGAAGAGAAAGGAAAGATTATAAAGAAAAGAAAGAAAAAATCTGAAGAAGAGAAAGGAAAGATTATAAAGAAAAGAAGAAAAAATCTGAAGAAGAGAAAGGAAAGATTATAAAGAAAAGAAAGAAAAAATCTGAAGAAGAGAAAGTAAAGATTATAAAGAAAAGAAAGAAAAAACCTGAAGAAGAGAAAGGAAAGATTATAAAGAAAAGAAAGAAAAAACCTGAAGAAGAGAAAGGAAAGATTATAAAGAAAAGAAAGGAAAAACCTGAAGTAGAGAAAGGAAAGATTATAAAGAAAAGAAAGAAAAAACCTGAAGAAGAGAAAGGAAAGATTATAAAGAAAAGAAAGAAAATACCTGAAGAAGAGAAAGGAAAGATTATAAAGAAAAGAAAGAAAAAGCCTGAAGAAGAGAAAGGAAAGATTATAAAGAAAAGAAAGAAAAAACCTGAAGAAGAGAAAGGAAAGATTATAAAGAAAAGAAAGGAAAAACCTGAAGTAGAGAAAGGAAAGATGATAAAGAAAAGAAAGAAAAAACCTGAAGAAGAGAAAGGAAAGATTATAAACAAATGGAAGAAAAAATCTGAAGAAGAGAAAGGAAAGATTATAAAGAAAAGAAAGAAAAACCTGAAGAAGAGAAAGGAAAGATTATAAAGAAAAGAAAGAAAAAACCTGAAGAAGAGAAAGAAAAAATTATTAAGAAAAGAAAGAAAAACCTGATGAAGAGAAAGGAAAGATTATAAAGAAAAGAAAGAAAAAACCTGAAGAAGAGAAAGGAAAGATTATAAAGAAAAGAAAGAAAAAACCTGAAGAAGATAAAGGAAAGATTATAAAGAAAAGAAAGGAAAAACCTGAAGTAGAGAAAGGAAAGATTATCAAGAAAAGAAAGAAAAAACCTGAAGAAGAGAAAGGAAAGATTACTAAGAAAAGAAAGAAAAAATCTGAAGAAGAGAAAGGAAAGATTATAAAGAAAAGAAAGAAAAACCTGAAGAAGAGAAAGGAAAGATTATAAAGAAAAGAAAGAAAAACCTGAAGGAGAGAAAGGAAAGATTATAAAGAAAGGAAAGAAAAAATCTGAAGGAGAGAAAGGAAAAATTATAAAGAAAAGAAAGGAAAAACCTGAAGAAGAGAAAGGAAAGATTATAAAGAAAAGAAAGAAGAAACCTGAAGAAGAGAAAGGAAAGATTATAAAGAAAAGAAAGAAAAAACCTGAAGAAGAGAAAGGAAAGATTATAAAGAAATGAAAGAAAAAATCTGAAGAAGAGAAAGGAAAGATTATAAAGAAAAGAAAGAAAAAATCTGTAGAAGAGAAAGGAAAGATTATAAAGAAAAGAAAGAAAAAACCTGAAGAAGAGAAAGGAAAGATTATAAAGAAAAGAAAGAAAAAACCTGAAGAAGAGAAAGGAAAGATTATAAAGAATAGAAAGAAAAAAACCTGAAGAAGAGAAAGGAAAGATTATAAAGAAAAGAAAGGAAAAACCTGAAGTAGAGAAAGGAAAGATTATAAAGAAAAGAAAGAAAAAACCTGAAGAAGAGAAAGGAAAGATTATAAAGAAAAGAAAGAAAAAATCTGAAGAAAAGAAAGGAAAGATTATAAAGAAAAGAAAGAAAAACCTGAAGAAGAGAAAGGAAAGATTATAAAGAAAAGAAAGAAAAACCTGAAGAAGAGAAAGGAAAGATTATAAAGAAAAGAAAGGAAAAACCTGAAGAAGAGAAAGGAAAGATTATAAAGAAAAGAAAGAAAAAACCTGAAGGAGAGAAAGGAAAGATTATAAAGAAAAGAAAGAAAAAATCTGAAGGAGAGAAAGGAAAGATTATAAAGGAAAGAAAGAAAAAACCTGAAGAAGAGAAAGGAAAGATTATAAAGAAAAGAAATAAAAAACCTGAAGAAGAGAAAGGAAAATTATAAAGAAAAGAAAGAAAAAACCTGAAGGAGAGAAAGGAAAGATTATAAAGAAAAGAAAGAAAAAATCTGAAGGAGAGAAAGGAAAGATTATAAAAAAAAGAAAGGAAAAACCTGAAGAAGAAAAAGGAAAGATTACAAAGAAAAGAAAGAAAAAATCTGAAGAAGAGAAAGGAAAGATTATAAAGAAAAGAAAGAAAAACCTGAAGAAGAGAAAGGAAAGATTATAAAGAAAAGAAAGGAAAAACCTGAAGAAGAGAAAGGAAAGATTATAAAGAAAAGAAAGGAAAAACCTGAAGAAGAGAAAGGAAAGATTATAAAGAAAAGAAAGAAAAAACCTGAAGAAGAGAAAGGAAAGATTATAAAGAAAAGAAAGAAAAAATCTGAAGAAAAGAAAGGAAAGATTATAAAGAAAAGAAAGAAAAACCTGAAGAAGAGAAAGGAAAGATTATAAAGAAAAGAAAGAAAAAATCTGAAGAAGAGAAAGGAAAGATTATAAAGAAAAGAAAGAAAAAATCTGAAGAAGAGAAAGGAAAGATTATAAAGAAAAGAAAGAAAAAACCTGAAGAAGAGAAAGGAAAGATTATAAAGAAAAGAAAGAAAAAATCTGAAGAAGAGAAAGGAAAGATTATAAAGAAAAGAAAGAAAAAACCTGAAGAAGAGAAAGGAAAGATTATAAAGAAAAGAAAGAAAAAACCTGAAGAAGAGAAAGGAAAGATTATAAAGAAAAGAAAGAAAAAACCTGAAGAAGAGAAAGGAAAAAGCATAAATAAGATTGGATGAACAATAGTATGAGAAAAAAAAAACATTCTAAAATAAATTTTAAGGTTCAGGGATTTGGTTTGATTTTGATGAATTATTTGAACAGAGGACTTTTTAATTTGTGAATTATTTTACTAATAAATTTGTTTTAATTGTGTTCCATAGTTTCCCCTACTCAAGAAAAGAAAACAACATATACTTATGTAGTGACCTTGAGTAAGTGGATGGCCAAACAAGATTTAGGAGACAGGACACAAAAACGAAATTTATTAAGACCTACAAAAGACAGGAAAATGTGAAAAGATATAATTAACAATGTCCTGTAGAAATAAAGAGAAGATATTGTTGTTGATTGGTGAATAAAAATGAGGACATTTAGATAAAACTTGAGAGAAAACACGTTACATATATATGAAAAGAGAAAAGAACAAAAAGACAATGATGAAGAAAAAAAGAGTATGAAGAAAAGGAAAAAATATAATAAAAAAGAGAAAGGAAAGAATATGAAAAAGAGAAAGGAAAGATCATAAAGAAAAGAAAGAAAAAGTCTGAAGAAGAGAAAGGAAAAAGTATTAAAAAGAGAAAGGGAGATTATAAAAAGAGAAAGAAAAAGTATGAAGAAGAGAAAGTAAAGAATATGAAGAAAAGAAAGGAAGATTATAAAAAAGAGAAAGGAAACCGTTTGAAGAGAAAGAAAAGATTATGAAGAAGAGAAAGAAAAAATATGAAGAAAAGAAAAGAAAGAGTATGAAGAAGAGAAAGAGAAGAATATGAAGAAAAGAAGGGAAAGATTATAAAGAAGAGAAAAGAAAGAGTATGAAGAAAAGAAAGGAAAAATATGAAGAAGAGAAAGAAAAGATTATGAAGAAGAAAAAGGAAAGAGTTTGAAGAAAAGAAAGGGAAGAGTATGGAGAAGAGAAAGAAAAGAATATGAAGAAAAGAAAGGAAAGCTTATAAAGAAGAGAAAGGAAAGAGTATGAAAAAAGAAAGGAAAAATATGAAGAAGAGAAAGAAAAGATTATGAAGAAGAAAAGAAAAGAATATAAAGAAAACAAAGGAAAGAGTATAAAGAAGAGAAAGGAAACAGTTTGAAAAAGAGAAAGAAAAGATTATAAAGACAAGAAAAGAAAGCTTATAAAGAAGAAAAAGGAAGCATGAAGGAGAGAAAGAAAAGATTATGAAAAATAGAAAGAAAAGATTATGAAGAAAAGAAAAAATATGAAGAACAGAAAGGAAAGAGTATGAAGAAGAGAAAGAAAAGATTATGAAGAAGAGAAAGAAAGGAATATGAAGAAAAGAAAGGAAAGAGAATGAAGATGAGAAAAAATATTATGAAGAAAAGAAAGGAAAGATTATAAAGAAAAGAATAAGTAAGAAGAAGAAAGAAGAGATAGGAAAGAGCATGAAAAAGAGAAAAGAAAGAATATGAAGAAAAGAAAGGAATGATTATGAAAAAAGAAAGAAAAGATTATCAAAAAGAGAAAGAAAATTATGAAGAAGAGAAAGAAAAGCGTATGAAGAAGAGAAAGAAAAAGTACGAAGAAGAGCAATAAAAGAGTATGAAGAAAAGAAAAGGAAGAGTATGAAGATGTGAAAGAAAAGAATATGAATAAAAGAAAGATTTTAAAGAAGAGAAAGGAAAGAGTATGAAGAAGAGAAAGAAAGTTAATATTATGAAGAAGAGAAAGAGAAGAATATGAAGAAAAGAAAGGAAAGATTATAAAGAAGAGAAAGGAAAGAGTATGATGAAGAGAAAGGAAAGTAACCATCAGAGTGACTCACTGTGCCATCACAGACTCATCTTTTTCAGTTGACATGTGGTGGGCAGATCATATTGAATCTATTGTTATGTCGGCATTTAAAGAAGTTGGTTCACTATGTCGAGCTAGACAATTAATCCTACAGGAGAGATTCTGGCAAGAATAATTGTCTGTCTTTTGTTCTTGCTTTGAATATTGTTGCTACATCTGGTCTGGAGATCCTCAGATTTAGATATTCTTGATAAAATCCAAAGAAGAATCTGCAATATTACTGGTACTGATCTGGTATCAATTCCTTTTCTAGTTATATAATTTCCCTGTGCATCTTCTATAAATACTTTCTGGTAATTTTTCTGGAATTCAAACTTGGCTCCCCATAATGACAAATCGGGATTTGTTGTTCCAGGGAGCCAAGTCTGAATTCCAGTTGAAATCCTTGCATTCACTTACATGCAAATACCATTGAGAAAGGTATTAATCCATCCATTCCCTACAGTTATGGGTTAAATAATAGGACAGATTGAGTTCGATAGCCTTGGCTGGCAACCAGTCCACCGCAGAAAGCAATGGCAACCTACTGCGGGATAATCTTCTGCCCAGTCAGTCATGTCTCTTTCGAGGCATGATCTCCCAAAGTGTGTATCATGTATGGCACTTAACTGACTGACTGAATTGTTCTGACAAACTTATGCTTAGGTCCCTAGTTTTTATGAATTTACGTGCAGTTCTATGTTGGCCGTAAAGTCTCATCTTTTTACAGTTGAAATGTCTAAGTGTAAAAAACATGAAGAAAAAATCAACACCAGAGATATGAACACTTTTGAAAATGGCTAAAGAAGTGGTCGACAGCTGATGTATACTTGGGCAGCAACTTTTCTTTCAAATATCTTTTATTGAATATGGCTGACAAGGAAGATTTAATTTTTCATTTTTCCAGCATCTTGACTTTTTTCCATTTATATTTTCAATATAAAAATTCTCCCTAATTGTTATTAACCTGAAGTTATGGAAAGACTATTATATATATATATATATATATATATATATATATAGTCATCCGCAGACAGATCTGTTTCGCTGTCTCACAGCTCATCAGTACGGTTAGACATCCGATTGCTTTTTATGCAGGATTGAAACCCGACCGAATTGTCGGGTTTCAATATATATATATGTATATATGTATATGTCATCCATATACAAGCCTGTTTCACTGTATCACAGTTCATCAGCGTGGCTAGACACCCACTTGCCTCCGGCTTGGATGGAAACTCGACCGATTTGGTATCAGTTGGAGTCACTAACCCCTAAGCCATAGGAACATAGAATCAGAGAAGGAAAATTTTAATGTGTTATATATAAGTGCCATATACACACACCAGTCACTGAAAGAACTCAATTCATTACTGAAGAGTTATGCATATATATATATATATATATATATATATATTAAATCCAAAATGATGAGCAAATAGGTAAATCCTAAAATATTTGAATTAATAAAGTTTTTCTTTTCCACCATTGCTGATGAAGCAAACATTTTCTTGCTGAAATGGCCATCCAATGAAATTAAATTTCAAAATTTTGTATTATTTTATATATATATAGATAGATTTTAAATAAATATAAGCATAGAAAACATTGGCTGTTAAATTAGAATGTAAATTTTATCATTATCTTTATGAGTCGTAGGTTGTGTTTTCTAGGGGTTTTTTTTGTAATAAAGTGTTATTACCCCCCTTCCCCTTTGGTGTTTGGTGTCTTCTGTTTCGATCACATGGATTTCTGAGTTGCTTACATCTTATCGCCTTTTTTTAACCTCTTTAGCCAACCTTCCCTGAAGATCCAATTTGGTGTAACCTTGGTAGGTTCGTTGGCTCCCTAGGTTAGTTATTTACTTAGTTTACTCTACTTGCGTATTGAGCGCTTTTTGTTTTAAGTTACTCGTCTCGGGTTTTTTTCTTTGGGCTGCGTACTTTGAATGATGTTCAAGTGCTTAGCTCGTTCTTTTTTATCAACATTTTTTCCTTCCTCATTTGTGCTCGGAGGGTTTTCAAAATGAGTATAACGACAAGTTTACATTTTTATATATATATATATATATATATATATATATATATAGTATTGAGCTATGATAATATTTAGCACCAAGATTGTTGTTTTTTCAGTCGTTTTATTAATAAAAGGTATTTTGGCTAGGTTCATCTGGAAGTAAGACTGTCTTTAGAGTGAAGTTATCCTGTCTTCTGAGAGAGTAGTTGATATCTCTCTACAACATATTTACAAATATTCTTTTCCAAATGCAGAAATTTTATATTTGGAACATATATCGATTTGCAAAAAAAGAAATACAGGACACTCATTTTTATTTAAATTCAGATGATTTCTAATTTGCATATTGGCATGCAAATCAAGATAGAATGATTAGAAATTAGAGAATATTAGCCTAAGCATGAAACATTTTAGAGTTATGACATTGATTTATGGTCAGAATGACAAACTCTGGCATTGTTATTCTCAGCTAAACTTAGTAAATATTGATAAACATTGTTACTGTTTTACTTAATGACTTCACAAGTAAAGGATATATATATATATATATATATATATATATATATAAAGTACATATATTTTGGCAGCATCTTTTCTTTGAAACAAGTTGTGCTAAACGATAGAGACAACATAGTCTTATATATTTTCTTTTGAATTTTTTCATATTTTCTGATTAGGCATTTTATTTCCGAATTATATTTGTATAAAAATTATCCAAAGGTTGTCCTAGTACTTACAAATGTCATTGTTCACCATCAGGGACTATATTACAGTTTAAAAATCAAATATTGCCTTGTAGCAGGAAAAAAAATTTAAAGGCACTACATATCAGAAGTAAAAACTTCTTATCATTTGCACAGCTTACCAAGTTTCTGGACGTATACTTAGTTGTGTTTAAAGCTTTTATTTGAAATATAATTAAGGTAAATAATTCTTTCCCTCTGAGTAATTTGATTATTTACATATTTAGTTCCTTTGAAGTTCAAATTCTCTAACATATTTTTACAACATTTAAAATCTTTAACAACCAAGTATTCCAAATAATTCACTCATCTACATGAGCACATATCTTCACGTGTGCATGTTGTTTACATTATTACTGCCTTTGAATTTAAAATTTTTTCATAACGTTTACTTATTTTCTTTTAAAATGCTGTAAAATTTTTCCTGCTACAAGGCAATATTTGATGTGACATCATAGAACCGCATTACAAATTTACGAACTGCATTTGCTATTTTTGGTAACTGTTATTGTTGCTTAGCAAAATTTTATGCCAATACAAGATAAAATCGTTGCTGATGGTGGATGTTTTTATGTTAACATCCTTGTAACCTCTCTGAAGATGGCTCATGTGAGCCGAAAGCTTAGAAGCAACTTAATAAAAAATTATCCAAATGTTGGAGAATTTTTGTCTTTATTGTCTGAAATTTTTGTCTTTATTGTCTGAAATTAAAGCTAAAATACGATGTTTAGAATGGCGCACGATTAAACATAATAGACATTCATTGTCTGTTATATTTAACAGTATATGTTTAGAAGATATGTCTGCAGATGACTATTTACACTCTATATATATATATATATATATATATATATATATATGCACATTATTTATATTTATTTACCTCCTTATCTTTATATATATATATCTTAGAAGTAGTACAAACTAATGGGTTGACACTCCACTCTTTGTAGTGATTTATTTTATTAAGAGTGCTCAATACTTAGAGCATTATCATGTGTGTATATATATATATTCAAAATAATAACTAAATAGACTCTGCAAGTATTTAAGTTTTAAATTTATACTAAGATAAACCTTAAGAAAAACCATTAACAAACAGAACCTAATTCCGTTACAATCCGGTGCACTAAGGCGTTGGATAAGAGGGGAGAAAAAAAGAAATCCGCGGAATAAAGACAAGACATACAATACTCCGCAGTAAAGAAAAAAAACCAAAACGGAACCAACCACAAAAAAAAAGAAAGAAAAAGTGCTCGATACAAAGTACAAACGAAATGCAAAAGTAGAGCAAAGACACACCTATATATATATATACATACAGAGGTAGAAAATCTGAGCGAGAGTCAACAACCTACCACAGTTTCACCTAACAGCTCGTCAGGGAAATTGGGGTTTTTTCTTTCTTACAAGTGCTTGACTTTTTGTTCATGTACTTCGTTTGTTTCTTTTTTTTGCTTTCACTTCTTTTCCCTCCGAGTTCGTTCTCGGTGGGTTATTCAAGATGATTTAAATTATAGCTTAATTAGTACTAGTTTTGGCAGAGTTAGTTCGGTTACTATTGGTATTTTTGTTGCTATAGTTAATATTATATATATATGCAGGTTAAGCATCATCCATATGCAAAACAAAAAGCTAAAAATAATGGAGGCCTTATCATTATACATGCCCAATAGCTGAGAGTGTTCTAATTCATTGCTGAATGAACGATGCGTAGATGCCAGAGTAGCTACTGTTTTTCAAAGTCTACCATTCTTCCAGAGTGTTCAATCAGGGTATATATATATAGATATATAGATATATATATATATATATAAATGAAAGATGGGATCTCCACCTTTGCTTGGCCAACTACCCTGAAAAAGAATTTATCATTGTTTGACCCTTGAATATCACTCGTATAACATTCCCTTTGATGATGACAATGACAAAATGGTGTGGGTTGGCTCAGAATAGGTTTTCCTTATGCATCAGATAAACAACTGATCATCATCAATCAACATCGCCAACAAAAGAAACCTAACAGTATGTTATTGTGTTTTGATATATTGATCCATTTTGGTCAGTCCATCCCGTACCAATTATCGATACTGTTATGAGGCTTAACTTTGCAAGCAGAGATTTCTTATATCAAACATGCCATCTCTAAATTCTGTGATTTTTCAATGTTTCATCAGCAGCTTGCCAATTTTTTTCTGTAGACAAGTCTAATGGTACATTATTGATCTCATGGTACCAAATTGCCTGTCCTGATCATTTTTTCAAGTTTAACCCCCCTACCACACACACACACACACACAAACCTTGACTTTGATCCAGTCCTCCTCTTGTAGGAATCGGTATTCAGTAGACACAGTTTCTAAAATGATTACAAATATAGTGGCTTGTTGTTGGCCTGAAGAACCCTAATTGAACCCATGAATATTCCACTTGGCTTGCTAATGCAATCCACAAGGATGTTTCATTAAATATTGATGCAAGAGTGCTTACAGTCTGAACTGAAGTTTGCATACTCACTCAGTTGAATAGAGAATGCAATTTCCCCATCACATTATGGAAGATGATAGGCATGCACTAACATACACGAATACGCCAAATCAATACTTGCTTAATAGCAAACTGTATGATTCTCTGATGAAACGGCTTCAAGATGACAAACTCAATATCAGAAAGATATTATTAATACGAATCCAACACACTACTATTCGTGAGTACCGAAATTGTCTTATTAACAAACTTGGCCAAAATTAACTTATCTCTCTTCACCAGTGAGCAAATAACTCCGACCATCCCTCGGCCTGTATACACTTCTTTTCAACTATTATGTGCTGGCAAAAGTTTCTAGTGAAAACCAGTTTTCAAAAAAAAAGGACTAAAACCATTTGCACGCACATTAGAAATATTAAAAAATTAATTGAAAAGGAAAAGTATGAATAGAAATTAATATTAACTCACTGGACCCATAAAAAATTGAGGTTATCCATTACCTTATGACTTTGCTCTCCTCTCACCTTTGGCCTGTATCTTCTTATTGTCTCCCTTATCCTTTCCAATGCAACTAAGCTTAGCCAATATCTCATGCCTCTGAACTTCTCTCACACTTTGCCTGTATCATCTAATTCTCTCCCTTATCCCTTATAAAACAAGTAAGATTAACCATTACCTCTGCATCTTTCTCTCACCATTTACCTGTATCATCCCATTTTCTCCCTTATCCCTTTATATAAAACTATGATTCTTCATTATTTTGTCTCTGTTCTTTTCTATGCCTTTGCTTGTATAAGCAAGGCATTTTATTGCTACTGTCTTGCAGGGGTTACATAAGAGAAAAGTTATGAGAAAGAGTGACAGGTTATACAGGGTGTCAGGAAGTGGGTAAAAGAAGGATGAGAATACTAATGAGAGTGGAGTGGATGGAGAAGAGAGCATGAGAGGGAGGATGAAGGTTAGTGAGATAGGAGATGACTATTGACTTTACATTTAAATTGTTGGTGATTGTAGCTGTCTGGGAAGCAAGTAAACAGAAGGGAATTCTACAGGCGAGAAGTGCGAGAAAAGAAGCTGCTGGAGTAGAATTTGCGTTTACAAGCATTGATCAGCTTCATAAGTAAAAAAAAAATTAGGGATGCCCAAATGTTTCTTAATGTACCTCGCTTTTCTCTTTCTTTTGCACTATCTCTTCAAAAAGAATTGTAATGTATCGCAATTTTTATATCTTTCTCTCTTTGCTGACATTTCATTGTCTCTTGATATACAAATAGTATACCTGTTTATGCATATCTTTCATTTACATCACACTTTCAGCTCTCTCCCCACCTCTCTCTCTCTCTCTCTCTCTGTCTCTCTCTCTCTCTCTCTATATATATATATATAAACTTATTTATAAACGGAACTTTGTCTGTGTGTGTGTGTGTGTATGTTCGTTACCTATAGACTTCGGAACGGCTGAACCGATTTTCTTGAAAATTTACACAGTTGTACTATAAGCGTCTGCGACTGTTCTTAGCTCAGTTTTGTGTCGAGGTACCCCCGATAATAAATATCGAAAATCCATAATCGAAAAAATCAGGTTATAGAAGGAGTGGTCCGATTTTAATCAAATTTGATACACTCATACGTGCAAGGAGGTTGCAGTTATATATATATATAAAGGGTGTAATGGGTAAACTGTTGTTTAAATCGCGCAGAAATGAAAATAACAATAACATCTCATTTTAACAGATATATTTACCAAAATTACACAAAAATATCTTGAAATAATAAAGATTAGAATTATTCAGCAAAATCTCCCGTTTAAGTTGGTGAATGCTGCCATAATCCTTGCCTTCAGTTTATCTTCGGTCTTACAAGAAATTTTGTAGGTCTCTCACTCAACTGCGCCCCACACATAAGGGCGAGGGGATTGCAGTCTTGGGATTTTGGTGGTTAGATGTGAGGGACATAGTTGCAGAAATTGTCTGACAGACATAACTGGGTTCTCCTTGTTGCTTAGCATGGTGCAGAGGTCTGGTTTTAAACATGAGATCTTTCAGCAGCCACCATCTTGATCCAGGGTAACACTATCTTGTCAAGGCACTTGATGTAGGTGTTGAGTCTGAGACCTTGTGAGAAGATGAATAGGAACATAACATCACTATCCCTAGTTATCACTCTAAACACGATGTTGTTGACTGGATATATCATCCAACTCTTTCTGAAACAATCTGAAATGTTTATATTGGAGTTTCCAGTGCAAATGCCAAGTAGTATAGCATGCCTTTAACAAATTTCTGATGGAGTGAATTGCATCATGGCACACCTTTTCTCACAGATGGTAACCAACTGACCCTGCTATACTGTGTATTTAACAAAATCAAAACCCAATAACACACATGTAGAAATAGAAATATTAAATGGCAACAATTTACCCATCATACCGTGTATATTTAGTTTTTTCTCTCACCTTGTTTTCTTTTTTTGCCTCTAGATCTCTTACCTCATATATTTTCTCCTTCTCACCTTCTTATGCCTTCTCTTCCTCTCTATTGCATTCTTACCTCCTACTTTTCCTCTTTCACACCATCTTATTCTTTCTCCTCCTACTCTCCCTTGCTTTATTATCTCCCACTTTTCTTCCTTCCTTCATGGTTTGCATGCAAACGAACAAAATAATAGTATAGATAGTTTTCCTTGCCCTGCTCTGCACTGCAATAAAGGATTTAAGATCAGAAAATAATTCTATTAAATGCTTAATATTGTTAGCAGAGTCTATGGCTATATCATGTCGAATACACTGATTCTTGTCCGATCACCAAAGTTAAGAAACATCGAGCCTAGTCAGTACTTAGATGGGTGACCATTTGGGAATACCAGGTGCTGTAAATGTAAGGACCAAGAGTGGTCCACTGGTCCTCTAGATTTGGGGGTTGGGCGCAGGGCTAACAACTCTGTCCCATAAAAAACAGTTTGCTATGGAAACAGTAACAAAATGTTACTGCCCTACACACCATTTGGTGCCAAAGGGTGAGATAATTGTTAGTAGAACCTCACAACTTGGTTTCATTATATTTCGAATTTGCACGAGATACTAGATTAGCAACTAGATCCCACCCTTTTACAGTGAAACCGATAAAATGCAGCCGTAACTTCTACTCCAACAGTTTCTTTCCTCGCACTTCCCGACTGTGGAATTCTCTTCCAAACGATTGCTTCCCCGACGGCTACAATCTCCAGGAGTTTAAATGTAAGGTCAATACACACCTCCTAACACACTAACCTGCTCCCATTCTATCAAGCACTCTTCCCATCTGCCCGACCCTCATCCTCGCTATCCTTACTCATCTGTCACCTTTCTCCTGACATTCCCTATGTCTATCCACTCCTTCTCTTTACCTTCCCCTATGTAGCCCCATGCGCAATAGTGGCAGTGGAATGCCTTGCTTGGGGTGAGATGATTAAAAAAAAAAATAAAAATATCTAGAAAAGACAAAGTATTTTCGAAAAATTCTTGTGACAGCAACACCTAGAAATATTTTATCCAAAACTATGGATCTTTGTTGGAGATTTTCTTAGAGAACATGTAAAGCACCATGGGAAACAACTTGAGAATCAGTCAGTCAGTCAGTTAAGTGCCATATATGATACACGCTTGGGCGATCATGTCTTGAAAGAGACATGACTGACTGGGCAGTAGGTTGCCATTGCTTTCTGTGGTAGACTGGTTGCCAACCAAGACTATAGAACCCAGTCTGTTCTATTATTTAACCCATAACTGGAGGGAAGAGATGAATTAATACCTTTCCCAAGGGTACTTATGCATAAGTGAATGCAAGGAAGTCAAGTGGAATTTGAACTCGGTTCCCCCATTTGTCATTCCAAGTTGATATCCACTACACCAGAACGCACATCAGTAATCTGATTAAATTAACTGTTGTTAGTAGTAAAATAAATACTAAGCAAAGTGTTATCAGAAATAGTATTCACATTCAGCCAACTAAGGTGCATTGAAAATACATCTTTGACAATTTATATAGAAAATACTGGTGGAGCTAAAGGAGACTACCACCACCTTCAACTCTGTTGTTTTTCTCTTTTTTTTTTTTTTTTTTTTTTTTACTTTTTTCAGTGCACTCTTATCAATTTCACCTTAAACTTTCCGATTGACAAAAAAAAAAAATTTGGAAAAATTTCAATATTGCAACAATTTTAAGGGTGGCTCAGTTTTTCATACAATATTATAGTAAATCGATTCTCCATTATGGAACTACCACTGTAAATTGGTTGATTATCAAGTTTTTTTTTTTACTTTTTTCAGTGCCATCTTATCAAATAAACTCTAAACGTTTCGATTGACAAAAAAAATTAGAAAAATTTCAACCTTTAAGCAATTGTAGTGGGGTGCTCAGTTTTTCAGACAACCTTATAGTAAATTGATCCTGTGCAATTAACTTTTTTGCTTGTGCATATTCAACTACCGATTCCCTTGCAAATAAAGCCAATCTTGGAGTTCCCGAGGAAGATGCTATCATAAGAACTAAAGAAAACTTGAAAAAAACAAAAACAAGAGCAACACCTCATCCCAAAAAAACCAAAACAAAGCAACCCTAACGTGAGTGGTTCCAAAATGGAGGATCGATTTACTATAATGTCATATGAGAAAATGAGCCCCCCGCTAAAATTGTTTAAATATTACAATTTTTTCAAATTGCCCCGAAAAAAGTAAAAAAAGTGAGAAACAACAAATTTAAAAGTGGTGGTAGTCTCCTTCAGGTCTGCCAAAATACCTTTCTCAAGATTCAACTTTTTTTTTTCTTTTTATAATTATTTCACCCCAAACAAGTCAGAGCCACCACTGGTGCATAGAGGGTTACACCGAGAAAAAAACAAGGTACAGGGGATGTTGCAAAAAGGATAAGAGAGGGATGGGAATCAAAGAGATGGAAGATGGCAATTGATGTTGCATTTAAACTTTTGGAGATTGTAGCTATCAGGGAAGCAAGCAAACAAAATGGAGTTTCACAAATGGAAAGTGTGAGAAAAGAAACTGTTAGAATAGAAGAGGTATTTACATGTAACTATTTTGATAGTAAAAGGGTGGGACCTTGATGCCAATTTAGTAGCAAGCATAAATAAATGTGGTCAGGGCACCAGGGAAAGAAGCTTGTCAAAGCAGAGGCCATGAAAATGCTTCTAGAAAAGAAGCCACATCATGTTGGTGAGAAAATGATTGATGGTTCACTGCCAAGACAGGATCCTTCTTTGGATTTTGTCAAGAACCTCAAGATGAA
The DNA here is from genome assembly GCA_037127315.1 of Ascarosepion bandense. NCBI lineage: Eukaryota > Metazoa > Mollusca > Cephalopoda > Sepiida > Sepiidae > Ascarosepion > Ascarosepion bandense. Next base: position 2,641,158 of record JBBBDQ010000720.1, read on the forward strand.
TAGCAGGAGCGCCTGACCAGATATTTATCAAATGGTGGATTTATAAATGTGGAAAATGGAATCTGATGAGAAAACCTCTTGGCCCAACAAAGTGACTCAACCTTCCTAGCAGTTGATACAGCTGTAGATTTGATGTAGTTGTTCCATTTGAGATCAGTTGAGAAAGTGGGGCCAAGGAGGTGCATTGTATTGCTCTCTAGGAGACTAGCATCATCTATTCTGATGGTAGGCAAGGAAGTTTCTCTATGAGAGTTAAAGAAGAGCAGCTTTAAAATTTATGAGCCATTTCCTACCATATTTAGTCACAGATTGGATGTTCTTTTGAAGAACAACAGCAAGGTTTACTTTGCCAGTCTTGGCAGATTTCTTATTGAGATAAGAGTAAATGTTAGTGTCATCTGCATAGATGCCTATCAATGATGAGATATTCTTCTGTATAACTGTATGGCAGCACAAATTCTAAACTAGTATCCTTTTTTTTTTATCAGTATCACCCCATGCAAAGCAGTAAAGCCCCTAAGACACAATGGGTTAGAAGGTGAAGAAGAATTAAAAACAGAGGTATTAATAGTGAATGGGAAGAGAAATGAGTAATCAAGACAGTAGTGACTGACATTTCATTTAAATCTTTGCAGTTGGCTGAAAAGCATGGAGTTGGAAGGGTGTTTTACAAGGGAAAAGAATGAGAAAAAGAAACTGTTAACATAGAATTTACAACTATATCTAGCCCACTCAACTGTAAGTTGATGAGATCTTGATACCAGTCTAGTCAGTCAGTTAAGTGCCATATGTGGTAAACACTTGGGCGATCATGTCCTGAAAGAGACATGACTGACTGGGCAGAAGATTATCCCGCAGTAGGTTGCCATTGCTTTCTGCGGTAAATTGGTTGCCAGCCAAGGCTATAGAACCCAATCTGTCCTGTTATTTAACCCATAACTGGAAGGAAGAGACGAATTAATACCTTTCCTAAGGGTATTTGCATGTAAGTGAATGCAATGAATTCGACTGAAATTTGAACTCGGCTCCCCGATTTCTCATTCCGAGCCGATATCCACTGTACACTGCACTTAAATTCAAAAATCTAAGTATCACAACTAAGAGGTCTTCTGAACAATTACCATGCAACTAGTTTTCCAAATATTCAAAAAGGTTGTATACTTTCTGAACAGACTTAATGCTGAGCAAAATATTTTCAGTTAAACTCACAGGTATAACACTGATATTCCCTGCAGGAATCTTTGAAGTCCTGATCTAAAACCATTGATAGCAGGAATGCCTTTCAACTTAAGGAAAGACAACAGCCAAAATGTGGCAATAAAACCAGTAATAAAAATGAGAATCCCAGAAATTTATGGTATGAATGTAAACCTTCACTTTCAACATCCCTTCCTTCACCTACACACATTTATATATATATATATATATATATATATATATATATATAATCATACAATTATGAATTGAAGGTACATTGTGATACAGAAATTTCTATGTTTCTTGTCATCAAGCAATGTTGGATGTTGGTTGTGAAAATGATCTACATTTAAATACAGAAAACAATCTGTTTGCTATTTATGTATGTGGGAAGATATCAAATTTATGTGTGTGTTCCTTTTAACTAATCAGAATAAAGATTCACAAACCGATTGTTTTTGTATTTAAATGTAGATAATTTTCACAACCTACATCCAGCATTGCCTGATGACGAGATAGAAATCTCGAAACAGAAATTTCCGTGTCACAATGTACCTTTAATTCATAATTATATGATTATATTATGCTCTACAATTTTTATTGTATTGAGCACTTTTTATAAAAAAGTAAATGCCAGGGAACTCATAATCGTAAAACCTTAGGCCCTCTTTACCTGGATTTATATATATATGTATATTAGAAATTATTTGTTTGAACATTATTTCTAAATCGATACTTGTATTTAAGTAGATATTCTGTTTATAATCAAACTGTATTATATATTTTATTTCTACTAGCCTGATTATTCACGATAAATCCTGCCGAATGACACACATTTTTGTAAGAAAAATTTATCGCAAATAATCAGGCCGGTAGAAATAAATATATAATAATGTTTGATTATAAACAGAATATCTACTTAAATACGAGTATCGATCAAAAATAATGTTCAAACAAATCATTTCAAATTTTCAGTTGTTTATAACCAAGTTTCATTAATCTTCATTAATTTCTGTAATATATATATATATATATATATATATATATATATATATATATATTATGGACTCTCCTGTCGATTTCAACGTATGAGTGTCCAACCTCAGTTAGACTACCACACAAAGAATTGTTTAGAGTGGTGAAAGCTTGTGTAGCACCATCCACACTTTTTGGAACTGCTGATAACAAACAATCAGTGCAGAAGTTTGCCACTGATCGAATGAACAGCAGACCGCAGATATTTAATCCATAACTGGAGGGAAGGGCCAGATTAATACCTTTCCCAAGGGTAACAGTGCGCAAGTGAATGCAGAGTGTTTTGACTGGAAATCAAACTCGGCTCACCATTTCCTCTTTCCGAGCCAATGTCCACTGCACCACAACGCACATCCGTCAATATATATATATATATATATATATATATATTGACGGATGTGCGTCATATGTGCATACAGGCATATTTCACTGTATCACAGCTCATCAGTGCAGCTATAATAACCATTTGCCTCAAGCTGGGAGTGAAACCCGACTGACTTGTCAGTAGTTGGAGATCCACCCTCTAAGCTATCGGTGCATGTCAGAGAAAGGCAGGTTTCATAGCATGTAATGTTTTTACAGAATGTAAATATGCCAGCAATTGAGATTGTTCAATCTCATAACCAAACAGAGAGTTCAACCTAGTAACCAGAGAACACAGCATAAAACCATAAATAACGACTGTTTATGAAATTTTTCCTTCTCTATAGTGCTCAATTGGCGAGCGAGAGCATAAATAAATCACTCACATACAGGCCTGATATATACACTACCGGCTATAATTATTAGGCCACCCCAGCATTTTAAAAAAATACTATTTTTTGAGTATTTATTGCCAATTGAATAACTGTTAATGAAAATAGAATGGTTTTTTTGTTAATACTGCACAATAACATGTGTATCAAATGAATTTATAAATATTTAATAATTACCTATATTGCAGTTTCATCAATGAAAGAATGAAGATTTAGGATTTAGGGTGATTCAGACAAGTTCATCTTTGCTTCCTTAGCTTGTAAAATTTTGCAAAGTAATAATAACAAAAGAACCATTCTATTTTCATTTGGCAATAAGTGCTAAAAATAGTATGAAATACAACATTTCTTTTAAAAAAAAACGGGGTGGCCTAATAATTATGGTCGATAGTGTATATATAGTGTTAAATTGCAATGATTTTAATGCCAACATATCTGGGTTTTATTTATTTTTTTTTTATTGGTAGTTTACAGGTAGAACAGAATTTTAAACAGGCAGGGCTTTTTTGTCATAAAGAGCTCAATATTAAGAAAGAGGTAGAGCGTTAACAGAATTAATGTAGAGAAATTTGTCACTTAGCCGTGTTATTTCAGTCATGCCAACTTAGAAGTTTTGCTAAGGCATTTTTGTGATATCTTCACTCTTCAGTGTTTTTGTTTTCTGCTGTTGCTTCCCAGTTTTATTTCATATTTATATGAAGTTTAGTTTAATTTGATATCTTTGTGTGTGAGTGATGCTTTTTGCTTGGTAAATGGTGTTCCTTAAGTGGTGTAGTATTTACAAGTGAGTAATTGCTTTTTATTAACCTCTTTTTAGCATGCTTAAGTGTATGTCTGCTTAATTGCTTTATATTGAGTTGACTTATTTTTACCATTTTGAATTGATCTCTTTTTACTTTTTTAACGTGTCAGTATATATGCCCACTTTAATTTTTGATTTTAGACCATGATTAAGTGCGTATGCACGTCAGTTGTTTTTGCATTGTTCTTGTATTGCTATCTGATTTTTTCCAGTAGGTAACTGTTGTATTATCTTCTTATTTCATTTTTCTGATTTCTATATTCAGATATATATATATATATATATATATATATATGGCCGTATCTGACTACCGGGTACACCGGGCACATGTCCGGGCCGATCCGTGCAATCATAGTGAAAATCCGGGCAAGGAAAAATGTCTTCGTCAGAAATCAAACTAAACAATTCACAAAGAAAGAAAGAAAGAAAGAAAGAAAGAAAGAAACATCCGAATGAACGCACTAAAAATCTGTTTGTTTATTTATTAATTTTGGGAGAAAAGACTGGTTATACTTAGAAAGTCTGAACCCAATTTCCTGCTTTCGTTCACGTTCTGTGCCTAATTTCCATTGGAATAGCAAAAAAAATCCGCAAAAATCATAGTTTCTGGAAACGGATGTCACTGATGACGTCATCACATTGTCAACTAATAAATCCGGGCAATTTTCTCTGTGCTCGGTGCTTTTTTAGTATCAGCTATAGCCCTATATATATATATATATATATATATAATGTTCAAACAAATCATTTCAAATTGTCGGTTGTTTATAAACAAGTTTCCTTAATCTTTGTTAATTTCCTGATATATCCCGAAAAGGAATACAGTATAAAATGATCAGTTGAAGAATGGAACTCCACACCAGGAATAAGAAATACAGATTTATTATACTAAGGTACAATTAACATACATATATAGGCAAGCTACGGGTTGGAGCGGAATAGAATATCGAATAGTGAATGCCTTTGCCTAAGACCTTTTCTGTATTTACTAGCCTTCCCACACAAGGCCAGATGTGACACATGGTCATTTTATAGTGGGTATTCCCGGCCATATAGCCGGGCCAAAAAATGTCTGTCTATTTTTCCCCAGTCGTGGTTCTACCCTTCGGCAGAACCACGACTGGGTTTGTGCTCTCTGCTCGGAAGCAGAGAGCGCCCTCTACCCAAAGGCAGAGTGCCGACAGTGTCACAGAGCAGTCAGGCGAATGCCTGAGAGCTTTCCCTCTTCGCACCGCTCGTTACCTAATACTAATACTATCCTTAAGACCTTAAGATTCTCCCACCACTTATTCCCGATAACTCCCCCAGTTAACGCCCGCTGCACTAAGTTAATTAGCTGGCACCGGAAGTCCCGCCTGTCCACTAAGGACACGTTGAACTTCCAGTACCCAGCCATTCTAACCCTATCTTCTAAATTTACCCGGGCACAAACGAGTTTGTGGTCCGAGTAACCTAACCAGTGGAACTTGGGACAATCTAAAAAATCTATGTCGGCTTCACGAACTAACATTCTATCAAGGTAGCTAGCCACCTTGGTAGAAGGCCAACTATTAGCCCACGTCCACATTCTCCCGCCCTTGTGATTGACCCGGTATCTATCGACTAGACCGAAGTCCTCGATCAGATCGACCAAGCTACGATCACGTGCCTTCCTTCTAGCTCCCCACCCTTTATCCAGCTTGGGGTCCAGGATGGCATTCCAGTCCCCCACTAAGACGAGTCGCGTTGAATCCACCAGGAAGGGCTCCAACCGCCGAAAAAACGAGACGCGCTCCTCCTGGTCGTTGGGCACATAAACCGCAACCAGTCAAAACGCATTGCTTTTCACTGCAATATCGACCACGATCAGCCGGCCCTCGGCACCGACATGGACAAGATCCACCTTCGCGTCCAGGGTACGCTTGACCAGCAAAGAAACTCCTCTGGCCAGCCGGTTCCCATATGCTGAATAGACGACAAAGTCGTTAGACAGCACACAGGCATCGGCCTTGCAAACAAAGTGAGTCTCTTGGATCGCGGCGACATCCACGCCGAAGGACAAGAGGTCCCGAAGCAGGCGGGCAGCCTTACTCCGATCCCTAAGGCCCTTCACGTTCATACTGGCTAACTTAATTGACATCTATTTAGACCTGAAAAAGAAAGCAGAAAAAATTACTTCTGGTCACATGCAGAGCGAAAATCAATGGCAGAAGGGACCCCAACGGATTGTCCAAGGTTGCCTGTACCAATATCGGACGTAATTCGTCCGTCTTGGACAATACCGCCGACGTCCGTATGGAAAGTTAGTTTAACCGCCCTATATAAAGAAGGATGGAGGATGACAGGGACCCTCACAGCGCAAAAATGCGAAAGCCTTAGTAGATATTTAGAGCCCGTTTGGGTCATTTTGATGTTCGGAAAGGACTCAACGGCCCCCTGCACAAATTCCCAGGCTTTTGTTCTACACCCCCGGTTTTTCTGATTAAAGTCAGTACCCCGGGGGCGCCTGGGAAATTGGCAGGGTCCTCGATTGACTTTCCGTCTATTGTTTTAAGTTTGAATAAAGGCCTTAGAAGGGCCCTCTTCTGAGAAGAAAGGTCCCTCTCTAAGGCCTTTCTGTCAATTTTGCAGACATCTTTTGAAACAAAAATGTTTTTTCTTTGTTTCTCCCGTTTCGGGGAGGATTTATCTGGATTCGGGGAGGGGTTCAGGGAGGGATGATCAGATTTCGGGGAGGAAGGTTCTGATTGGGAGGAGGGTGTGGGTGGTGTGGGGGAAGGAGAAGGTATATGTCTCACTGGGGAGGCAGACTGACTCCTCACCTCAACATGAACAGTTCTACTCGGGGATGTAGGGGTAGATTGGGTCCTTGGAGCAACCATGACTCTTTCCGCTCTTCCACGTTCTATGAAGTCTTTCTTCCCCTTCTTTTGGGACACCACCTCCCCTCCTCCCGTCCTCTCTTTAAAGATGAGGAACGTGGAGGAGGCATTTCCTGCTCCATTTCTTGTTGTTATTCTTTATGTTGTTCTTTTTGTTGTTCTTTTTGTTGTTCATTTTTCTGTTGTTCGTCTTTTTGTTGTTGTTGTTGCTGCTGCTTTACCTCTTTGCGAGGCTTCTTCTTTTCGGGGGTGATTTTTCATGTTGTGGAGGAGGGGGAAGCAACTTTCTTCCCCCTCCTAACCACCTCCGTCCATTCACCACATTTTGTCCGGGGAAACTGTTCTTTTGACACCGGCGGTGTTTCCGGTGTCACCTGCTTCTCTTCCGGTTTCCTTCCCGGACATATTTTGAATGTGTGTCCAGCCAGACCACACGCCCAGCAGTGCGGATTCCTTCCCTTCACTACTACGAACATCTTTCTTCCTCTACACAACAAAATGTCTGGGACCTTCAGAAAATTCTCGTGGCCCACAACCATGCTGACACGGATATCCTCCGTGGCTACACCGGCCTTGCTAGTTATGCGTGCCACTTCCTCAACCGCACCGAAAGTAGCAAAAAATGCTCCTACGTGGTTGCATGAAATGTCCACTGGTACTCCATGTATCGTTACTTTGGTTTTTCTCGTACCAAGGTACTCGGTCTGAAACCTAATACCTAATACCTTTTGCCATCAAGACATTTCCCGCTAGATCCTTCACTTCACCTTCCAAGCCCAGCAAGATGTCCCACATTGCACGGGACCTTCTTGCTAGTACACAAGGGACAATATTCAGGGCCTTTAGGGCTTCTTCCATGTTCTCCCTACTGACAGCAATAAACTTTCGTGTTTTTTCATCTGCTGTCAGCAGGGAGATTGTCTTCTTCGCCATTACATTGACTACTTCTAGTATTGCAAAAAAAGATCAAGACAAAAACTCGCGCTACGAAGACAACAATAAAAACAGCTATCAAAATTATCGTACTCACAATAACAAAATCCATGTAACAGAATTCCAATTGTAACTTTTTGGGGCAATAAGGCAAAAAAAAGAACTCCACAATCTTAGTTGCCTAAGACCTTTTCTGTATTTACTAGCCTTCCCACACAAGGCCAGATGTGACACATGGTCATTTTATAGTGGGTATTCCCAGCCATATAGCCGGGTCAAAAAATGTCTGTCTATTTTTCCCCAGTCGTGGTTCTACCCTTTGGCGGAACCATGACTGGGTTTGTGCTCTCTGCCCGGAAGCAGAGAGCGCCCTCTACCCAAAGGCAGAGAGCTGACAGTGTCATAGAGCAGTCAGGCGAATGCCTAAGATCTTTTCCCTCCTCGTGCCGCTTGTTACCGTCTTTTATAAAGTAGAGCATTCTATTCTCTGGGATGGCAGGATTTTCCACTATAACATTTCCATAACATGTTTAGATTTGTTAACATTATGATACATTTCAGAGCAGAGATGGTTATTGTGATGAATTCAAAAATTGTGTTATAGGCTTAATTTGACTTCATTTAGATTGATCGTCATTCATAGTCAACAGGTCTAAGACGCGCCAGATCACATGGTGGCTTCCCCTATGTGGATAGAGGTCGTAGGTTTGAATCCTGCCGAATGACACACATTTTTGTAATAAATATTTATCATAAATAATCAGGTCGGTAGGAATAAATATAAAATACTGTTTGATTATAAACAGAATATCTACTTAAATACAAGTATCGATCAAAAATAATGTTCAAACAAATCATTTCAAATTGTCGGTTGTTTATAACCACGTTTCGTTAATCTTCATTAATTTCCATAATATATATACAGAGAGAAATGACGAATTAATAATAGCACCAGACAACAAAATAATGAATGATAAAATAAAGAAACAGCTTTTTAAATTATTCAAAGAACTAGATTTTGATATAAAAGTGGACACAAATAATAAAGTGCTACAATATTTAGATGTAGAACTTAATTTACAAACTGGAAATGTCACACCATACATGAAAACAAACACTAAGTTATCATACATAAATACAAAGTCCAATCATCCAAATAATAGAATTAAACACATTTACAAAGGCATAGAACACAGACTATCTAATAATTCGTCAAACAAATCAATATTTAATGAAAGGGAAAATATATATTGAGGATGCACATTCTGGCCATAAAAACATTTTACTCTATAAATCTCAACCAAACAGACAAATCAAAAACAACAATAGAAAACAAAACATTATCTGGTTCAACCCACCATTTAATTTAGAAGTAAAGACCAAAATAGGACAAATATTTTTTAAATTAATAGATAAGCACTTTCCAAAAGAATCAGAATGAAACAAAATTTTCAACAGATACTGGCACTAATAATTTAGATAGTTTCATAAAAAAACAAAATGCCAGAAACTTAAATATCATCATACAAAACAAACCCACCAACAAAGAATGTAACTGCAGGGACAAAAATAAATGTCCACTTCAAGGTCTCTGCAACACAAAAGAAACAATTTCTAAGGCAGAGATACATGACCCAGATGGCCAAAATAAAATATATTTGGGCTCAACCAAAGACACCTTTAAGACAAGGTGGTTCAACCACAGATCTACATTTAAAATAGAAAAATTAAAAAACAATACAAAATTGGCTAACCACGTCTGGAAATTGAAATTAAAACATGAAAAAGACCCAGACATAATGTGGAGCATTGTAAAAACAGCCAAGTCTTACAATGATGGACAAATATGTAGACTGTGCCAAGAAGAAAAATTAGAAATTATGACAGACCCAAATAAAGACGAACTGTTAAATGAAAGAACATAAATTATGACAAAATGCATCCACACTAAGAAATACCTCTTAGGTTCATACAACCATAGATGAAAATGTCATATAATTCATTTGAATTTAAACAATGCACGTTCATAAATTCCCTGCCACGTGAATGTTCAAATAAAACACTCTTACATAAGCATTTTTAAAAAGAAAAACAGTAAAATGTAAAATCAGTTATTAAAAATTGCCTGAAAACACAACTCATGGTAGAAACCTGGGTAGCAAAATAACTCATTTAAAAATGGAATATATATATATATATATATATATCCGAGTGAATAGAGAACGAAGAAAAAAATTATTTACAACATCCAAAACATTAATTTAAAACAGTGCTCAATATATAATATACTAGCAGTATAGCCCGGCATTGCTCGGATGTATTGAAAGCTTTAAATCTAATCCATGGTCCTGGAGCTCAGACTCTTTGGGCGTTGGCACGAAGGACTAAAAAGCAATAGTTGTTTCCAGTTAAAGCGAAACCGTAAACTGAAAGAAAAATGAATGGATGTAAGTCAAATTTTGATTTCCTGGTATCGATATAAAATAAGTTTTTTTGTCATAAACTGAATTTTGAAGGCTAAATAAGTCCTCTGAGTAAATGGTATCATGGCTGAGACTAAGAACTACAATTATACCTACTTAGAGCCAAACCCGAAGCAAAACTAAAATAAAAGGGTTGAAAAAAATACAGACATACAGGCAGATAAACAGACACACACACAAATATCTTGCCTTTTATATATATATTATTGATTTTCTGCACTATTGTAAGAACTGCAACCTTGAAACTTCTTAATATCATTTCTTATGTCTTTGTCTATGAGTGTATCAAATTTGATTAAAATCAGACCACTCCTTCTATAACCCGATTTTTTCAATTATCAATTTTCAATATTTATCAGGGGTACCTCGATGCAAAACCTAGCTAAGAACACTCGCAGTCGCTTATAGTACAATTGTGTAATTTTCAAGAAAATCGGTTCAGCCATTTCATAACAGACACACACACACACACACACAGACAAAGTTCCTTTTATAAATAAGTTTAGATAGAGCTGTGAATATTTATTATAAATTATATTTTAGAACATGTACAGAATTGATTTTTATAAATATGAAAAAACTGGCTTGGAGGTAAATCTCAAAGAATCTAGGTTTTGATAGCAAAGATTTGCCCTTTTTTTTTCCTTTTTTTTTTCATTTTTCTTTTTCCTTTTTCTCATATTCATATTTTGAATTTTTTTTTGTTTTACAAAATAATAATGTTAAAACAAACAAAATATAATATGTAAGCTAATACCAGTTTCATAAATTTCTTTATAATTTTGTAATATTGTCTTCAGTTGACTTTACTTTCGAATCAATCTGAGCAGATAATAATCGTTTGATAAAAGAAATCAGGGGAACATTTATTTAAAGGTTCAATTGAATCTTATCTGCCATGAAATCTTTCATAACCTAGCAGTAAGACACATTTGATCTAAAGACGCCATCTTCCCAGTGTTGGGAGTATATAGGTACGATTCCTGCCAGAAGAAAGATATTTTTTAAATGATTTCTCAAATGATTAAAGCCAGTGGATATTATAGTGTACTGTTTAATTATATATATATATATATATATATTTTCTAGACATATTCTATTAAATATAAGAGACAATGAATGTCTATTATGTTTAATCATGAGCCGTTCTAAACGTCGTATTTTTGCTTTAATTTCAGTTGAAAATAAAGACAAAAATTCTCCAACATTTGGATAATTATTTATTGGTTTTCTTCTAAGCTTTCGGCTCACATGAGCCATCTTCAGAGAGGTAGTTTAAACTGAAATATTATAAAATCCACCATCACCGACGATTTTATTTTGTGTTGACATAAAACTCCGCTTGGCAACGGCAATAGTTACCAAAAATAATAAACGCAGTTCTTAAGTTTGCGATGCGGTTTTATGACGTCACACCGCGGGATAGCGCGAAATGACAACAAAACCATCTAGTCAAATGCAATGTAATATGTTATTTCCTGTTTTAAAGTTGATTTTATTGAGTGTTGGTTGTTTTGATTTGATGTACATGGCCTCCAATATCTGCAGGTTCCTCTTACTGTGTGTATGAGTAAGGATCACCGTATTGTTGACCAAAATCTGTCTGATATTACCTACATGTTTATGTTTTTCAGAGAAATGTTGTTTAATAGTACTCTGATCAGAAAGATGACATGTAAGTCTACGGGAGAGCGTGGTTGTGGTAAAACCAATATATGTACTAGGTTTTTGAGTAGTATCAGAGATGCAATCTCTGAATGGGCATGTAAATTGGTACACTACATTGGTTTTTTGTAAAGAATTTAGTTTAGTGCCTGTTGGGTTATTATAAACTATGAGGTCAATTGTTTTAAACTTTTTATAATATATAATGAGTTTAATTTGATTATTACTATCCACTGGTTTAACATTTCTACGTATTATGTTTTTGAGAGTTTTTTCATCTTGTTTATAATTATTATGTATTTGGTTGCAATAGTATAAGTTAATAGTGTTATGTTTATTTTGATGTAAACCATTATTAATATTATCATTATTGTTAGAGCTATTGTTAAGTTTGTTGAGATACATTTTAATTTGTTGATCAATAACGGAGTTAGGAAATCCATTATTGACTAGTGTTTGCTTAATGTTGTGTAATTCTTTATAAAATATAGATTTGGAAGAAGATATCATTTGTGTGCGTTGAAGTAAGTTTTTTATAACAGCTAACTTATATCGTTGGGGACATTCACTATTATAATTAAGAAGACACGAATTTATGCTAGTTGGTTTCCTATATAGAGAAGTAGTAAATTTATGTGTGCTAGAATCAATGAATACATCAAGGAATGGGAGTTTGTTATTAATATTAAGTTCTAATGTAAATTTGAGGACGGAGTGACTTTCAAATTTGTTTTTAAGATATTTAATTTGATCGATATTCTTAGCTAAAACAAAGATGTCATCTATATATCTTACATATATACAGGGTTTATTGTTGTCATTAATTATTTTATTTTCTAGATTTGCCATATAATAATTAGAAAAAAGGGGACCTAAAGGAGATCCCATCGCAATGCCATCTATTTGTGTATAAATATTGCCTAAGGGGTCGTGAAAGGGTACTTGTGTGGTGCATGCTAATAATAGTTTTTTTAATATAGTGGGTTTAATATTGATTGATGGGAGAGTAGCATGGTTGTATACATCACGGATAATGATGTCAATTGTTTCATGGACGGGAACATTTGTGAATAAGTTTTGAACATCCAAAGATGCAATCATTTGATTATTAGGTTGTACGGAATGGAGAATCTGTAAAAATTCGTCCGTGGAGTTAATGCTATATTTTCCAGGAAGATAGGGAGTAATTAGTTTGTTAAGTGTTTTGGAAAGGTTATATATTGGTGTGGGTATTTGAGAAATGATAGGTCGGAGGGGATGTTCTTTTTTATGGATTTTTACATTTCCATAAAGGTAGCCGGGCTGATAATCACCTATAATCTTTTGAAGTTTATAGGATCCTATTTCAGCATTGTTTGCAGTAATAAGTTTATTAATATGTTTTTTAAGTTGGGTTGTGGTATTACAAGTTAATTTTTTAAATTTGTTGTGATCGTCGAGAATGGCCTGTAATTTTGAGTGATATTCCTGTCTGTTTAAAATAACAAAAGTATTGGTTTTATCGGCACGCCGGATAACAATATTTTTGTTATTTTTTAGATGTGTGGCTGCTTTTATGAGAGGCATATTTATAATATCATTAGGATTTTTATGGTAACGGTGTTTGATTGATTCAGCTTTGAGTAATTCTTTTAAGCCTACCTGTGTAGTAATATGGTTGTCCTGTTCGAGTTGAAGTATTTGTTGGTATAAAGCTTCAATTTCCATTTGTTTAAACATTGAATTAGGTTTCTGTGCGACATGAAAATTTGGTCCGAGATTAAGGAATTCTATTTCATCTGGAGTAAGTTGGTAATCCGATAGGTTAATGAAGTTGTCATTGATGTTTGGTAAGAGTATTTTTCCTTTATATAATTTGTTTAGCTTTTTTTGGATGACTTGTTTATGGGATTCATGTTCCTTTTGTGTTGTATTGTATAATAAATCCAATATTTCCTTGAATTTTTCACTTATGGTAGAAGACTGTAAAATTTCTTTGATGTGTACAATTTCAGTGTTGATTTCTTGTAATTCCTGTTTGGCTGTGTGCATTTGACGTTTTATGAGGTTCCATTGCAATTTCTTAGCGGTGGGATCATTTAATGCTGCGGCATCATGTAACTTAAATTTAGTATATCGAGGCAGCAAGTAATTTTCTAGACATATTCTATTAAATATAAGAGACAATGAATGTCTATTATGTTTAATCATGAGCCGTTCTAAACGTCGTATTTTTGCTTTAATTTCAGTTGAAAATAAAGACAAAAATTCTCCAACATTTGGATAATTATTTATTGGTTTTCTTCTAAGCTTTCGGCTCACATGAGCCATCTTCAGAGAGGTAGTTTAAACTGAAATATTATAAAATCCACCATCACCGACGATTTTATTTTGTGTTGACATAAAACTCCGCTTGGCAACGGCAATAGTTACCAAAAATAATAAACGCAGTTCTTAAGTTTGCGATGCGGTTTTATGACGTCACACCGCGGGATAGCGCGAAATGACAACAAAACCATCTAGTCAAATGCAATGTAATATGTTATTTCCTGTTTTAAAGTTGATTTTATTGAGTGTTGGTTGTTTTGATTTGATGTACATGGCCTCCAATATCTGCAGGTTCCTCTTACTGTGTGTATGAGTAAGGATCACCGTATTGTTGACCAAAATCTGTCTGATATTACCTACATGTTTATGTTTTTCAGAGAAATGTTGTTTAATAGTACTCTGATCAGAAAGATGACATGTAAGTCTACGGGAGAGCGTGGTTGTGGTAAAACCAATATATGTACTAGGTTTTTGAGTAGTATCAGAGATGCAATCTCTGAATGGGCATGTAAATTGGTACACTACATTGGTTTTTTGTAAAGAATTTAGTTTAGTGCCTGTTGGGTTATTATAAACTATGAGGTCAATTGTTTTAAACTTTTTATAATATATAATGAGTTTAATTTGATTATTACTATCCACTGGTTTAACATTTCTACGTATTATGTTTTTGAGAGTTTTTTCATCTTGTTTATAATTATTATGTATTTGGTTGCAATAGTATAAGTTAATAGTGTTATGTTTATTTTGATGTAAACCATTATTAATATTATCATTATTGTTAGAGCTATTGTTAAGTTTGTTGAGATACATTTTAATTTGTTGATCAATAACGGAGTTAGGAAATCCATTATTGACTAGTGTTTGCTTAATGTTGTGTAATTCTTTATAAAATATAGATTTGGAAGAAGATATCATTTGTGTGCGTTGAAGTAAGTTTTTTATAACAGCTAACTTATATCGTTGGGGACATTCACTATTATAATTAAGAAGACACGAATTTATGCTAGTTGGTTTCCTATATAGAGAAGTAGTAAATTTATGTGTGCTAGAATCAATGAATACATCAAGGAATGGGAGTTTGTTATTAATATTAAGTTCTAATGTAAATTTGAGGACGGAGTGACTTTCAAATTTGTTTTTAAGATATTTAATTTGATCGATATTCTTAGCTAAAACAAAGATGTCATCTATATATCTTACATATATACAGGGTTTATTGTTGTCATTAATTATTTTATTTTCTAGATTTGCCATATAATAATTAGAAAAAAGGGGACCTAAAGGAGATCCCATCGCAATGCCATCTATTTGTGTATAAATATTGCCTAAGGGGTCGTGAAAGGGTACTTGTGTGGTGCATGCTAATAATAGTTTTTTTAATATAGTGGGTTTAATATTGATTGATGGGAGAGTAGCATGGTTGTATACATCACGGATAATGATGTCAATTGTTTCATGGACGGGAACATTTGTGAATAAGTTTTGAACATCCAAAGATGCAATCATTTGATTATTAGGTTGTACGGAATGGAGAATCTGTAAAAATTCGTCCGTGGAGTTAATGCTATATTTTCCAGGAAGATAGGGAGTAATTAGTTTGTTAAGTGTTTTGGAAAGGTTATATATTGGTGTGGGTATTTGAGAAATGATAGGTCGGAGGGGATGTTCTTTTTTATGGATTTTTACATTTCCATAAAGGTAGCCGGGCTGATAATCACCTATAATCTTTTGAAGTTTATAGGATCCTATTTCAGCATTGTTTGCAGTAATAAGTTTATTAATATGTTTTTTAAGTTGGGTTGTGGTATTACAAGTTAATTTTTTAAATTTGTTGTGATCGTCGAGAATGGCCTGTAATTTTGAGTGATATTCCTGTCTGTTTAAAATAACAAAAGTATTGGTTTTATCGGCACGCCGGATAACAATATTTTTGTTATTTTTTAGATGTGTGGCTGCTTTTATGAGAGGCATATTTATAATATCATTAGGATTTTTATGGTAACGGTGTTTGATTGATTCAGCTTTGAGTAATTCTTTTAAGCCTACCTGTGTAGTAATATGGTTGTCCTGTTCGAGTTGAAGTATTTGTTGGTATAAAGCTTCAATTTCCATTTGTTTAAACATTGAATTAGGTTTCTGTGCGACATGAAAATTTGGTCCGAGATTAAGGAATTCTATTTCATCTGGAGTAAGTTGGTAATCCGATAGGTTAATGAAGTTGTCATTGATGTTTGGTAAGAGTATTTTTCCTTTATATAATTTGTTTAGCTTTTTTTGGATGACTTGTTTATGGGATTCATGTTCCTTTTGTGTTGTATTGTATAATAAATCCAATATTTCCTTGAATTTTTCACTTATGGTAGAAGACTGTAAAGTTTCTTTGATGTGTACAATTTCAGTGTTGATTTCTTGTAATTCCTGTTTGGCTGTGTGCATTTGACGTTTTATGAGGTTCCATTGCAATTTCTTAGCGGTGGGATCATTTAATGCTGCGGCATCATGTAACTTAAATTTAGTATATCGAGGCAGCAAGTAATTTTCTAGACATATTCTATTAAATATAAGAGACAATGAATGTCTATTATGTTTAATCATGAGCCGTTCTAAACGTCGTATTTTTGCTTTAATTTCAGTTGAAAATAAAGACAAAAATTCTCCAACATTTGGATAATTATTTATTGGTTTTCTTCTAAGCTTTCGGCTCACATGAGCCATCTTCAGAGAGGTAGTTTAAACTGAAATATTATAAAATCCACCATCACCGACGATTTTATTTTGTGTTGACATAAAACTCCGCTTGGCAACGGCAATAGTTACCAAAAATAATAAACGCAGTTCTTAAGTTTGCGATGCGGTTTTATGACGTCACACCGCGGGATAGCGCGAAATGACAACAAAACCATCTAGTCAAATGCAATGTAATATGTTATTTCCTGTTTTAAAGTTGATTTTATTGAGTGTTGGTTGTTTTGATTTGATGTACATGGCCTTCAATATCTGCAGGTTCCTCTTACTGTGTGTATGAGTAAGGATCACCGTATTGTTGACCAAAATCTGTCTGATATTACCTACATGTTTATGTTTTTCAGAGAAATGTTGTTTAATAGTACTCTGATCAGAAAGATGACATGTAAGTCTACGGGAGAGCGTGGTTGTGGTAAAACCAATATATGTACTAGGTTTTTGAGTAGTATCAGAGATGCAATCTCTGAATGGGCATGTAAATTGGTACACTACATTGGTTTTTTGTAAAGAATTTAGTTTAGTGCCTGTTGGGTTATTATAAACTATGAGGTCAATTGTTTTAAACTTTTTATAATATATAATGAGTTTAATTTGATTATTACTATCCACTGGTTTAACATTTCTACGTATTATGTTTTTGAGAGTTTTTTCATCTTGTTTATAATTATTATGTATTTGGTTGCAATAGTATAAGTTAATAGTGTTATGTTTATTTTGATGTAAACCATTATTAATATTATCATTATTGTTAGAGCTATTGTTAAGTTTGTTGAGATACATTTTAATTTGTTGATCAATAACGGAGTTAGGAAATCCATTATTGACTAGTGTTTGCTTAATGTTGTGTAATTCTTTATAAAATATAGATTTGGAAGAAGATATCATTTGTGTGCGTTGAAGTAAGTTTTTTATAACAGCTAACTTATATCGTTGGGGACATTCACTATTATAATTAAGAAGACACGAATTTATGCTAGTTGGTTTCCTATATAGAGAAGTAGTAAATTTATGTGTGCTAGAATCAATGAATACATCAAGGAATGGGAGTTTGTTATTAATATTAAGTTCTAATGTAAATTTGAGGACGGAGTGACTTTCAAATTTGTTTTTAAGATATTTAATTTGATCGATATTCTTAGCTAAAACAAAGATGTCATCTATATATCTTACATATATACAGGGTTTATTGTTGTCATTAATTATTTTATTTTCTAGATTTGCCATATAATAATTAGAAAAAAGGGGACCTAAAGGAGATCCCATCGCAATGCCATCTATTTGTGTATAAATATTGCCTAAGGGGTCGTGAAAGGGTACTTGTGTGGTGCATGCTAATAATAGTTTTTTTAATATAGTGGGTTTAATATTGATTGATGGGAGAGTAGCATGGTTGTATACATCACGGATAATGATGTCAATTGTTTCATGGACGGGAACATTTGTGAATAAGTTTTGAACATCCAAAGATGCAATCATTTGATTATTAGGTTGTATGGAATGGAGAATCTGTAAAAATTCGTCCGTGGAGTTAATGCTATATTTTCCAGGAAGATAGGGAGTAATTAGTTTGTTAAGTGTTTTGGAAAGGTTATATATTGGTGTGGGTATTTGAGAAATGATAGGTCGGAGGGGATGTTCTTTTTTATGGATTTTTACATTTCCATAAAGGTAGCCGGGCTGATAATCACCTATAATCTTTTGAAGTTTATAGGATCCTATTTCAGCATTGTTTGCAGTAATAAGTTTATTAATATGTTTTTTAAGTTGGGTTGTGGTATTACAAGTTAATTTTTTAAATTTGTTGTGATCGTCGAGAATGGCCTGTAATTTTGAGTGATATTCCTGTCTGTTTAAAATAACAAAAGTATTGGTTTTATCGGCACGCCGGATAACAATATTTTTGTTATTTTTTAGATGTGTGGCTGCTTTTATGAGAGGCATATTTATAATATCATTAGGATTTTTATGGTAACGGTGTTTGATTGATTCAGCTTTGAGTAATTCTTTTAAGCCTACCTGTGTAGTAATATGGTTGTCCTGTTCGAGTTGAAGTATTTGTTGGTATAAAGCTTCAATTTCCATTTGTTTAAACATTGAATTAGGTTTCTGTGCGACATGAAAATTTGGTCCGAGATTAAGGAATTCTATTTCATCTGGAGTAAGTTGGTAATCCGATAGGTTAATGAAGTTGTCATTGATGTTTGGTAAGAGTATTTTTCCTTTATATAATTTGTTTAGCTTTTTTTGGATGACTTGTTTATGGGATTCATGTTCCTTTTGTGTTGTATTGTATAATAAATCCAATATTTCCTTGAATTTTTCACTTATGGTAGAAGACTGTAAAATTTCTTTGATGTGTACAATTTCAGTGTTGATTTCTTGTAATTCCTGTTTGGCTGTGTGCATTTGACGTTTTATGAGGTTCCATTGCAATTTCTTAGCGGTGGGATCATTTAATGCTGCGGCATCATGTAACTTAAATTTAGTATATCGAGGCAGCAAGTAATTTTCTAGACATATTCTATTAAATATAAGAGACAATGAATGTCTATTATGTTTAATCATGAGCCGTTCTAAACGTCGTATTTTTGCTTTAATTTCAGTTGAAAATAAAGACAAAAATTCTCCAACATTTGGATAATTATTTATTGGTTTTCTTCTAAGCTTTCGGCTCACATGAGCCATCTTCAGAGAGGTAGTTTAAACTGAAATATTATAAAATCCACCATCACCGACGATTTTATTTTGTGTTGACATAAAACTCCGCTTGGCAACGGCAATAGTTACCAAAAATAATAAACGCAGTTCTTAAGTTTGCGATGCGGTTTTATGACGTCACACCGCGGGATAGCGCGAAATGACAACAAAACCATCTAGTCAAATGCAATGTAATATGTTATTTCCTGTTTTAAAGTTGATTTTATTGAGTGTTGGTTGTTTTGATTTGATGTACATGGCCTCCAATATCTGCAGGTTCCTCTTACTGTGTGTATGAGTAAGGATCACCGTATTGTTGACCAAAATCTGTCTGATATTACCTACATGTTTATGTTTTTCAGAGAAATGTTGTTTAATAGTACTCTGATCAGAAAGATGACATGTAAGTCTACGGGAGAGCGTGGTTGTGGTAAAACCAATATATGTACTAGGTTTTTGAGTAGTATCAGAGATGCAATCTCTGAATGGGCATGTAAATTGGTACACTACATTGGTTTTTTGTAAAGAATTTAGTTTAGTGCCTGTTGGGTTATTATAAACTATGAGGTCAATTGTTTTAAACTTTTTATAATATATAATGAGTTTAATTTGATTATTACTATCCACTGGTTTAACATTTCTACGTATTATGTTTTTGAGAGTTTTTTCATCTTGTTTATAATTATTATGTATTTGGTTGCAATAGTATAAGTTAATAGTGTTATGTTTATTTTGATGTAAACCATTATTAATATTATCATTATTGTTAGAGCTATTGTTAAGTTTGTTGAGATACATTTTAATTTGTTGATCAATAACGGAGTTAGGAAATCCATTATTGACTAGTGTTTGCTTAATGTTGTGTAATTCTTTATAAAATATAGATTTGGAAGAAGATATCATTTGTGTGCGTTGAAGTAAGTTTTTTATAACAGCTAACTTATATCGTTGGGGACATTCACTATTATAATTAAGAAGACACGAATTTATGCTAGTTGGTTTCCTATATAGAGAAGTAGTAAATTTATGTGTGCTAGAATCAATGAATACATCAAGGAATGGGAGTTTGTTATTAATATTAAGTTCTAATGTAAATTTGAGGACGGAGTGACTTTCAAATTTGTTTTTAAGATATTTAATTTGATCGATATTCTTAGCTAAAACAAAGATGTCATCTATATATCTTACATATATACAGGGTTTATTGTTGTCATTAATTATTTTATTTTCTAGATTTGCCATATAATAATTAGAAAAAAGGGGACCTAAAGGAGATCCCATCGCAATGCCATCTATTTGTGTATAAATATTGCCTAAGGGGTCGTGAAAGGGTACTTGTGTGGTGCATGCTAATAATAGTTTTTTTAATATAGTGGGTTTAATATTGATTGATGGGAGAGTAGCATGGTTGTATACATCACGGATAATGATGTCAATTGTTTCATGGACGGGAACATTTGTGAATAAGTTTTGAACATCCAAAGATGCAATCATTTGATTATTAGGTTGTACGGAATGGAGAATCTGTAAAAATTCGTCCGTGGAGTTAATGCTATATTTTCCAGGAAGATAGGGAGTAATTAGTTTGTTAAGTGTTTTGGAAAGGTTATATATTGGTGTGGGTATTTGAGAAATGATAGGTCGGAGGGGATGTTCTTTTTTATGGATTTTTACATTTCCATAAAGGTAGCCGGGCTGATAATCACCTATAATCTTTTGAAGTTTATAGGATCCTATTTCAGCATTGTTTGCAGTAATAAGTTTATTAATATGTTTTTTAAGTTGGGTTGTGGTATTACAAGTTAATTTTTTAAATTTGTTGTGATCGTCGAGAATGGCCTGTAATTTTGAGTGATATTCCTGTCTGTTTAAAATAACAAAAGTATTGGTTTTATCGGCACGCCGGATAACAATATTTTTGTTATTTTTTAGATGTGTGGCTGCTTTTATGAGAGGCATATTTATAATATCATTAGGATTTTTATGGTAACGGTGTTTGATTGATTCAGCTTTGAGTAATTCTTTTAAGCCTACCTGTGTAGTAATATGGTTGTCCTGTTCGAGTTGAAGTATTTGTTGGTATAAAGCTTCAATTTCCATTTGTTTAAACATTGAATTAGGTTTCTGTGCGACATGAAAATTTGGTCCGAGATTAAGGAATTCTATTTCATCTGGAGTAAGTTGGTAATCCGATAGGTTAATGAAGTTGTCATTGATGTTTGGTAAGAGTATTTTTCCTTTATATAATTTGTTTAGCTTTTTTTGGATGACTTGTTTATGGGATTCATGTTCCTTTTGTGTTGTATTGTATAATAAATCCAATATTTCCTTGAATTTTTCACTTATGGTAGAAGACTGTAAAATTTCTTTGATGTGTACAATTTCAGTGTTGATTTCTTGTAATTCCTGTTTGGCTGTGTGCATTTGACGTTTTATGAGGTTCCATTGCAATTTCTTAGCGGTGGGATCATTTAATGCTGCGGCATCATGTAACTTAAATTTAGTATATCGAGGCAGCAAGTAATTTTCTAGACATATTCTATTAAATATAAGAGACAATGAATGTCTATTATGTTTAATCATGAGCCGTTCTAAACGTCGTATTTTTGCTTTAATTTCAGTTGAAAATAAAGACAAAAATTCTCCAACATTTGGATAATTATTTATTGGTTTTCTTCTAAGCTTTCGGCTCACATGAGCCATCTTCAGAGAGGTAGTTTAAACTGAAATATTATAAAATCCACCATCACCGACGATTTTATTTTGTGTTGACATAAAACTCCGCTTGGCAACGGCAATAGTTACCAAAAATAATAAACGCAGTTCTTAAGTTTGCGATGCGGTTTTATGACGTCACACCGCGAGATAGCGCGAAATGACAACAAAACCATCTAGTCAAATGCAATGTAATATGTTATTTCCTGTTTTAAAGTTGATTTTATTGAGTGTTGGTTGTTTTGATTTGATGTACATGGCCTCCAATATCTGCAGGTTCCTCTTACTGTGTGTATGAGTAAGGATCACCGTATTGTTGACCAAAATCTGTCTGATATTACCTACATGTTTATGTTTTTCAGAGAAATGTTGTTTAATAGTACTCTGATCAGAAAGATGACATGTAAGTCTACGGGAGAGCGTGGTTGTGGTAAAACCAATATATGTACTAGGTTTTTGAGTAGTATCAGAGATGCAATCTCTGAATGGGCATGTAAATTGGTACACTACATTGGTTTTTTGTAAAGAATTTAGTTTAGTGCCTGTTGGGTTATTATAAACTATGAGGTCAATTGTTTTAAACTTTTTATAATATATAATGAGTTTAATTTGATTATTACTATCCACTGGTTTAACATTTCTACGTATTATGTTTTTGAGAGTTTTTTCATCTTGTTTATAATTATTATGTATTTGGTTGCAATAGTATAAGTTAATAGTGTTATGTTTATTTTGATGTAAACCATTATTAATATTATCATTATTGTTAGAGCTATTGTTAAGTTTGTTGAGATACATTTTAATTTGTTGATCAATAACGGAGTTAGGAAATCCATTATTGACTAGTGTTTGCTTAATGTTGTGTAATTCTTTATAAAATATAGATTTGGAAGAAGATATCATTTGTGTGCGTTGAAGTAAGTTTTTTATAACAGCTAACTTATATCGTTGGGGACATTCACTATTATAATTAAGAAGACACGAATTTATGCTAGTTGGTTTCCTATATAGAGAAGTAGTAAATTTATGTGTGCTAGAATCAATGAATACATCAAGGAATGGGAGTTTGTTATTAATATTAAGTTCTAATGTAAATTTGAGGAGTAAATCTGAAAAACATAAACATGTAGGTAATATCAGACAGATTTTGGTCAACAATACGGTGATCCTTACTCATACACACAGTAAGAGGAACCTGCAGATATTGGAGGCCATGTACATCAAATCAAAACAACCAACCAACACTCAATAAAATCAACTTTAAAACAGGAAATAACATATTACATTGCATTTGACTAGATGGTTTTGTTGTCATTTCGCGCTATCCCGCGGTGTGACGTCATAAAACCGCATCGCAAACTTAAGAACTGCGTTTATTATTTTTGGTAACTATTGCCGTTGCCAAGCGGAGTTTTATGTCAACACAAAATAAAATCGTCGGTGATGGTGGATTTTATAATATTTCAGTTTAAACTACCTCTCTGAAGATGGCTCATGTGAGCCGAAAGCTTAGAAGAAAACCAATAAATAATTATCCAAATGTTGGAGAATTTTTGTCTTTATTTTCAACTGAAATTAAAGCAAAAATACGACGTTTAGAACGGCTCATGATTAAACATAATAGACATTCATTGTCTCTTATATTTAATAGAATATGTCTAGAAAATTACTTGCTGCCTCGATATACTAAATTTAAGTTACATGATGCCGCAGCATTAAATGATCCCACCGCTAAGAAATTGCAATGGAACCTCATAAAACGTCAAATGCACACAGCCAAACAGGAATTACAAGAAATCAACACTGAAATTGTACACATCAAAGAAATTTTACAGTCTTCTACCATAAGTGAAAAATTCAAGGAAATATTGGATTTATTATACAATACAACACAAAAGGAACATGAATCCCATAAACAAGTCATCCAAAAAAAGCTAAACAAATTATATAAAGGAAAAATACTCTTACCAAACATCAATGACAACTTCATTAACCTATCGGATTACCAACTTACTCCAGATGAAATAGAATTCCTTAATCTCGGACCAAATTTTCATGTCGCACAGAAACCTAATTCAATGTTTAAACAAATGGAAATTGAAGCTTTATACCAACAAATACTTCAACTCGAACAGGACAACCATATTACTACACAGGTAGGCTTAAAAGAATTACTCAAAGCTGAATCAATCAAACACCGTTACCATAAAAATCCTAATGATATTATAAATATGCCTCTCATAAAAGCAGCCACACATCTAAAAAATAACAAAAATATTGTTATCCGGCGTGCCGATAAAACCAATACTTTTGTTATTTTAAACAGACAGGAATATCACTCAAAATTACAGGCCATTCTCGACGATCACAACAAATTTAAAAAATTAACTTGTAATACCACAACCCAACTTAAAAAACATATTAATAAACTTATTACTGCAAACAATGCTGAAATAGGATCCTATAAACTTCAAAAGATTATAGGTGATTATCAGCCCGGCTACCTTTATGGAAATGTAAAAATCCATAAAAAAGAACATCCCCTCCGACCTATCATTTCTCAAATACCCACACCAATATATAACCTTTCCAAAACACTTAACAAACTAATTACTCCCTATCTTCCTGGAAAATATAGCATTAACTCCACGGACGAATTTTTACAGATTCTCCATTCCGTACAACCTAATAATCAAATGATTGCATCTTTGGATGTTCAAAACTTATTCACAAATGTTCCCGTCCATGAAACAATTGACATCATTATCCGTGATGTATACAACCATGCTACTCTCCCATCAATCAATATTAAACCCACTATATTAAAAAAACTATTATTAGCATGCACCACACAAGTACCCTTTCACGACCCCTTAGGCAATATTTATACACAAATAGATGGCATTGCGATGGGATCTCCTTTAGGTCCCCTTTTTTCTAATTATTATATGGCAAATCTAGAAAATAAAATAATTAATGACAACAATAAACCCTGTATATATGTAAGATATATAGATGACATCTTTGTTTTAGCTAAGAATATCGATCAAATTAAATATCTTAAAAACAAATTTGAAAGTCACTCCGTCCTCAAATTTACATTAGAACTTAATATTAATAACAAACTCCCATTCCTTGATGTATTCATTGATTCTAGCACACATAAATTTACTACTTCTCTATATAGGAAACCAACTAGCATAAATTCGTGTCTTCTTAATTATAATAGTGAATGTCCCCAACGATATAAGTTAGCTGTTATAAAAAACTTACTTCAACGCACACAAATGATATCTTCTTCCAAATCTATATTTTATAAAGAATTACACAACATTAAGCAAACACTAGTCAATAATGGATTTCCTAACTCCGTTATTGATCAACAAATTAAAATGTATCTCAACAAACTTAACAATAGCTCTAACAATAATGATAATATTAATAATGGTTTACATCAAAATAAACATAACACTATTAACTTATACTATTGCAACCAAATACATAATAATTATAAACAAGATGAAAAAACTCTCAAAAACATAATACGTAGAAATGTTAAACCAGTGGATAGTAATAATCAAATTAAACTCATTATATATTATAAAAAGTTTAAAACAATTGACCTCATAGTTTATAATAACCCAACAGGCACTAAACTAAATTCTTTACAAAAAACCAATGTAGTGTACCAATTTACATGCCCATTCAGAGATTGCATCTCTGATACTACTCAAAAACCTAGTACATATATTGGTTTTACCACAACCACGCTCTCCCGTAGACTTACATGTCATCTTTCTGATCAGAGTACTATTAAACAACATTTCTCTGAAAAACATAAACATGTAGGTAATATCAGACAGATTTTGGTCAACAATACGGTGATCCTTACTCATACACACAGTAAGAGGAACCTGCAGATATTGGAGGCCA
The DNA here is from genome assembly GCA_037127315.1 of Ascarosepion bandense. Lineage (NCBI taxonomy): Eukaryota > Metazoa > Mollusca > Cephalopoda > Sepiida > Sepiidae > Ascarosepion > Ascarosepion bandense. The sequence goes on from JBBBDQ010000720.1 coordinate 2,667,289, forward strand.
TGTACATCAAATCAAAACAACCAACACTCAATAAAATCAACTTTAAAACAGGAAATAACATATTACATTGCATTTGACTAGATGGTTTTGTTGTCATTTCGCGCTATCCCGCGGTGTGACGTCATAAAACCGCATCGCAAACTTAAGAACTGCGTTTATTATTTTTGGTAACTATTGCCGTTGCCAAGCGGAGTTTTATGTCAACACAAAATAAAATCGTCGGTGATGGTGGATTTTATAATATTTCAGTTTAAACTACCTCTCTGAAGATGGCTCATGTGAGCCGAAAGCTTAGAAGAAAACCAATAAATAATTATCCAAATGTTGGAGAATTTTTGTCTTTATTTTCAACTGAAATTAAAGCAAAAATACGACGTTTAGAACGGCTCATGATTAAACATAATAGACATTCATTGTCTCTTATATTTAATAGAATATGTCTAGAAAATTACTTGCTGCCTCGATATACTAAATTTAAGTTACATGATGCCGCAGCATTAAATGATCCCACCGCTAAGAAATTGCAATGGAACCTCATAAAACGTCAAATGCACACAGCCAAACAGGAATTACAAGAAATCAACACTGAAATTGTACACATCAAAGAAATTTTACAGTCTTCTACCATAAGTGAAAAATTCAAGGAAATATTGGATTTATTATACAATACAACACAAAAGGAACATGAATCCCATAAACAAGTCATCCAAAAAAAGCTAAACAAATTATATAAAGGAAAAATACTCTTACCAAACATCAATGACAACTTCATTAACCTATCGGATTACCAACTTACTCCAGATGAAATAGAATTCCTTAATCTCGGACCAAATTTTCATGTCGCACAGAAACCTAATTCAATGTTTAAACAAATGGAAATTGAAGCTTTATACCAACAAATACTTCAACTCGAACAGGACAACCATATTACTACACAGGTAGGCTTAAAAGAATTACTCAAAGCTGAATCAATCAAACACCGTTACCATAAAAATCCTAATGATATTATAAATATGCCTCTCATAAAAGCAGCCACACATCTAAAAAATAACAAAAATATTGTTATCCGGCGTGCCGATAAAACCAATACTTTTGTTATTTTAAACAGACAGGAATATCACTCAAAATTACAGGCCATTCTCGACGATCACAACAAATTTAAAAAATTAACTTGTAATACCACAACCCAACTTAAAAAACATATTAATAAACTTATTACTGCAAACAATGCTGAAATAGGATCCTATAAACTTCAAAAGATTATAGGTGATTATCAGCCCGGCTACCTTTATGGAAATGTAAAAATCCATAAAAAAGAACATCCCCTCCGACCTATCATTTCTCAAATACCCACACCAATATATAACCTTTCCAAAACACTTAACAAACTAATTACTCCCTATCTTCCTGGAAAATATAGCATTAACTCCACGGACGAATTTTTACAGATTCTCCATTCCGTACAACCTAATAATCAAATGATTGCATCTTTGGATGTTCAAAACTTATTCACAAATGTTCCCGTCCATGAAACAATTGACATCATTATCCGTGATGTATACAACCATGCTACTCTCCCATCAATCAATATTAAACCCACTATATTAAAAAAACTATTATTAGCATGCACCACACAAGTACCCTTTCACGACCCCTTAGGCAATATTTATACACAAATAGATGGCATTGCGATGGGATCTCCTTTAGGTCCCCTTTTTTCTAATTATTATATGGCAAATCTAGAAAATAAAATAATTAATGACAACAATAAACCCTGTATATATGTAAGATATATAGATGACATCTTTGTTTTAGCTAAGAATATCGATCAAATTAAATATCTTAAAAACAAATTTGAAAGTCACTCCGTCCTCAAATTTACATTAGAACTTAATATTAATAACAAACTCCCATTCCTTGATGTATTCATTGATTCTAGCACACATAAATTTACTACTTCTCTATATAGGAAACCAACTAGCATAAATTCGTGTCTTCTTAATTATAATAGTGAATGTCCCCAACGATATAAGTTAGCTGTTATAAAAAACTTACTTCAACGCACACAAATGATATCTTCTTCCAAATCTATATTTTATAAAGAATTACACAACATTAAGCAAACACTAGTCAATAATGGATTTCCTAACTCCGTTATTGATCAACAAATTAAAATGTATCTCAACAAACTTAACAATAGCTCTAACAATAATGATAATATTAATAATGGTTTACATCAAAATAAACATAACACTATTAACTTATACTATTGCAACCAAATACATAATAATTATAAACAAGATGAAAAAACTCTCAAAAACATAATACGTAGAAATGTTAAACCAGTGGATAGTAATAATCAAATTAAACTCATATATTATAAAAAGTTTAAAACAATTGACCTCATAGTTTATAATAACCCAACAGGCACTAAACTAAATTCTTTACAAAAAACCAATGTAGTGTACCAATTTACATGCCCATTCAGAGATTGCATCTCTGATACTACTCAAAAACCTAGTACATATATTGGTTTTACCACAACCACGCTCTCCCGTAGACTTACATGTCATCTTTCTGATCAGAGTACTATTAAACAACATTTCTCTGAAAAACATAAACATGTAGGTAATATCAGACAGATTTTGGTCAACAATACGGTGATCCTTACTCATACACACAGTAAGAGGAACCTGCAGATATTGGAGGCCATGTACATCAAATCAAAACAACCAACACTCAATAAAATCAACTTTAAAACAGGAAATAACATATTACATTGCATTTGACTAGATGGTTTTGTTGTCATTTCGCGCTATCCCGCGGTGTGACGTCATAAAACCGCATCGCAAACTTAAGAACTGCGTTTATTATTTTTGGTAACTATTGCCGTTGCCAAGCGGAGTTTTATGTCAACACAAAATAAAATCGTCGGTGATGGTGGATTTTATAATATTTCAGTTTAAACTACCTCTCTGAAGATGGCTCATGTGAGCCGAAAGCTTAGAAGAAAACCAATAAATAATTATCCAAATGTTGGAGAATTTTTGTCTTTATTTTCAACTGAAATTAAAGCAAAAATACGACGTTTAGAACGGCTCATGATTAAACATAATAGACATTCATTGTCTCTTATATTTAATAGAATATGTCTAGAAAATTACTTGCTGCCTCGATATACTAAATTTAAGTTACATGATGCCGCAGCATTAAATGATCCCACCGCTAAGAAATTGCAATGGAACCTCATAAAACGTCAAATGCACACAGCCAAACAGGAATTACAAGAAATCAACACTGAAATTGTACACATCAAAGAAATTTTACAGTCTTCTACCATAAGTGAAAAATTCAAGGAAATATTGGATTTATTATACAATACAACACAAAAGGAACATGAATCCCATAAACAAGTCATCCAAAAAAAGCTAAACAAATTATATAAAGGAAAAATACTCTTACCAAACATCAATGACAACTTCATTAACCTATCGGATTACCAACTTACTCCAGATGAAATAGAATTCCTTAATCTCGGACCAAATTTTCATGTCGCACAGAAACCTAATTCAATGTTTAAACAAATGGAAATTGAAGCTTTATACCAACAAATACTTCAACTCGAACAGGACAACCATATTACTACACAGGTAGGCTTAAAAGAATTACTCAAAGCTGAATCAATCAAACACCGTTACCATAAAAATCCTAATGATATTATAAATATGCCTCTCATAAAAGCAGCCACACATCTAAAAAATAACAAAAATATTGTTATCCGGCGTGCCGATAAAACCAATACTTTTGTTATTTTAAACAGACAGGAATATCACTCAAAATTACAGGCCATTCTCGACGATCACAACAAATTTAAAAAATTAACTTGTAATACCACAACCCAACTTAAAAAACATATTAATAAACTTATTACTGCAAACAATGCTGAAATAGGATCCTATAAACTTCAAAAGATTATAGGTGATTATCAGCCCGGCTACCTTTATGGAAATGTAAAAATCCATAAAAAAGAACATCCCCTCCGACCTATCATTTCTCAAATACCCACACCAATATATAACCTTTCCAAAACACTTAACAAACTAATTACTCCCTATCTTCCTGGAAAATATAGCATTAACTCCACGGACGAATTTTTACAGATTCTCCATTCCGTACAACCTAATAATCAAATGATTGCATCTTTGGATGTTCAAAACTTATTCACAAATGTTCCCGTCCATGAAACAATTGACATCATTATCCGTGATGTATACAACCATGCTACTCTCCCATCAATCAATATTAAACCCACTATATTAAAAAAACTATTATTAGCATGCACCACACAAGTACCCTTTCACGACCCCTTAGGCAATATTTATACACAAATAGATGGCATTGCGATGGGATCTCCTTTAGGTCCCCTTTTTTCTAATTATTATATGGCAAATCTAGAAAATAAAATAATTAATGACAACAATAAACCCTGTATATATGTAAGATATATAGATGACATCTTTGTTTTAGCTAAGAATATCGATCAAATTAAATATCTTAAAAACAAATTTGAAAGTCACTCCGTCCTCAAATTTACATTAGAACTTAATATTAATAACAAACTCCCATTCCTTGATGTATTCATTGATTCTAGCACACATAAATTTACTACTTCTCTATATAGGAAACCAACTAGCATAAATTCGTGTCTTCTTAATTATAATAGTGAATGTCCCCAACGATATAAGTTAGCTGTTATAAAAAACTTACTTCAACGCACACAAATGATATCTTCTTCCAAATCTATATTTTATAAAGAATTACACAACATTAAGCAAACACTAGTCAATAATGGATTTCCTAACTCCGTTATTGATCAACAAATTAAAATGTATCTCAACAAACTTAACAATAGCTCTAACAATAATGATAATATTAATAATGGTTTACATCAAAATAAACATAACACTATTAACTTATACTATTGCAACCAAATACATAATAATTATAAACAAGATGAAAAAACTCTCAAAAACATAATACGTAGAAATGTTAAACCAGTGGATAGTAATAATCAAATTAAACTCATTATATATTATAAAAAGTTTAAAACAATTGACCTCATAGTTTATAATAACCCAACAGGCACTAAACTAAATTCTTTACAAAAAACCAATGTAGTGTACCAATTTACATGCCCATTCAGAGATTGCATCTCTGATACTACTCAAAAACCTAGTACATATATTGGTTTTACCACAACCACGCTCTCCCGTAGACTTACATGTCATCTTTCTGATCAGAGTACTATTAAACAACATTTCTCTGAAAAACATAAACATGTAGGTAATATCAGACAGATTTTGGTCAACAATACGGTGATCCTTACTCATACACACAGTAAGAGGAACCTGCAGATATTGGAGGCCATGTACATCAAATCAAAACAACCAACACTCAATAAAATCAACTTTAAAACAGGAAATAACATATTACATTGCATTTGACTAGATGGTTTTGTTGTCATTTCGCGCTATCCCGCGGTGTGACGTCATAAAACCGCATCGCAAACTTAAGAACTGCGTTTATTATTTTTGGTAACTATTGCCGTTGCCAAGCGGAGTTTTATGTCAACACAAAATAAAATCGTCGGTGATGGTGGATTTTATAATATTTCAGTTTAAACTACCTCTCTGAAGATGGCTCATGTGAGCCGAAAGCTTAGAAGAAAACCAATAAATAATTATCCAAATGTTGGAGAATTTTTGTCTTTATTTTCAACTGAAATTAAAGCAAAAATACGACGTTTAGAACGGCTCATGATTAAACATAATAGACATTCATTGTCTCTTATATTTAATAGAATATGTCTAGAAAATTACTTGCTGCCTCGATATACTAAATTTAAGTTACATGATGCCGCAGCATTAAATGATCCCACCGCTAAGAAATTGCAATGGAACCTCATAAAACGTCAAATGCACACAGCCAAACAGGAATTACAAGAAATCAACACTGAAATTGTACACATCAAAGAAATTTTACAGTCTTCTACCATAAGTGAAAAATTCAAGGAAATATTGGATTTATTATACAATACAACACAAAAGGAACATGAATCCCATAAACAAGTCATCCAAAAAAAGCTAAACAAATTATATAAAGGAAAAATACTCTTACCAAACATCAATGACAACTTCATTAACCTATCGGATTACCAACTTACTCCAGATGAAATAGAATTCCTTAATCTCGGACCAAATTTTCATGTCGCACAGAAACCTAATTCAATGTTTAAACAAATGGAAATTGAAGCTTTATACCAACAAATACTTCAACTCGAACAGGACAACCCATATTACTACACAGGTAGGCTTAAAAGAATTACTCAAAGCTGAATCAATCAAACACCGTTACCATAAAAATCCTAATGATATTATAAATATGCCTCTCATAAAAGCAGCCACACATCTAAAAAATAACAAAAATATTGTTATCCGGCGTGCCGATAAAACCAATACTTTTGTTATTTTAAACAGACAGGAATATCACTCAAAATTACAGGCCATTCTCGACGATCACAACAAATTTAAAAAATTAACTTGTAATACCACAACCCAACTTAAAAAACATATTAATAAACTTATTACTGCAAACAATGCTGAAATAGGATCCTATAAACTTCAAAAGATTATAGGTGATTATCAGCCCGGCTACCTTTATGGAAATGTAAAAATCCATAAAAAAGAACATCCCCTCCGACCTATCATTTCTCAAATACCCACACCAATATATAACCTTTCCAAAACACTTAACAAACTAATTACTCCCTATCTTCCTGGAAAATATAGCATTAACTCCACGGACGAATTTTTACAGATTCTCCATTCCGTACAACCTAATAATCAAATGATTGCATCTTTGGATGTTCAAAACTTATTCACAAATGTTCCCGTCCATGAAACAATTGACATCATTATCCGTGATGTATACAACCATGCTACTCTCCCATCAATCAATATTAAACCCACTATATTAAAAAAACTATTATTAGCATGCACCACACAAGTACCCTTTCACGACCCCTTAGGCAATATTTATACACAAATAGATGGCATTGCGATGGGATCTCCTTTAGGTCCCCTTTTTTCTAATTATTATATGGCAAATCTAGAAAATAAAATAATTAATGACAACAATAAACCCTGTATATATGTAAGATATATAGATGACATCTTTGTTTTAGCTAAGAATATCGATCAAATTAAATATCTTAAAAACAAATTTGAAAGTCACTCCGTCCTCAAATTTACATTAGAACTTAATATTAATAACAAACTCCCATTCCTTGATGTATTCATTGATTCTAGCACACATAAATTTACTACTTCTCTATATAGGAAACCAACTAGCATAAATTCGTGTCTTCTTAATTATAATAGTGAATGTCCCCAACGATATAAGTTAGCTGTTATAAAAAACTTACTTCAACGCACACAAATGATATCTTCTTCCAAATCTATATTTTATAAAGAATTACACAACATTAAGCAAACACTAGTCAATAATGGATTTCCTAACTCCGTTATTGATCAACAAATTAAAATGTATCTCAACAAACTTAACAATAGCTCTAACAATAATGATAATATTAATAATGGTTTACATCAAAATAAACATAACACTATTAACTTATACTATTGCAACCAAATACATAATAATTATAAACAAGATGAAAAAACTCTCAAAAACATAATACGTAGAAATGTTAAACCAGTGGATAGTAATAATCAAATTAAACTCATATATTATAAAAAGTTTAAAACAATTGACCTCATAGTTTATAATAACCCAACAGGCACTAAACTAAATTCTTTACAAAAAACCAATGTAGTGTACCAATTTACATGCCCATTCAGAGATTGCATCTCTGATACTACTCAAAAACCTAGTACATATATTGGTTTTACCACAACCACGCTCTCCCGTAGACTTACATGTCATCTTTCTGATCAGAGTACTATTAAACAACATTTCTCTGAAAAACATAAACATGTAGGTAATATCAGACAGATTTTGGTCAACAATACGGTGATCCTTACTCATACACACAGTAAGAGGAACCTGCAGATATTGGAGGCCATGTACATCAAATCAAAACAACCAACACTCAATAAAATCAACTTTAAAACAGGAAATAACATATTACATTGCATTTGACTAGATGGTTTTGTTGTCATTTCGCGCTATCCCGCGGTGTGACGTCATAAAACCGCATCGCAAACTTAAGAACTGCGTTTATTATTTTTGGTAACTATTGCCGTTGCCAAGCGGAGTTTTATGTCAACACAAAATAAAATCGTCGGTGATGGTGGATTTTATAATATTTCAGTTTAAACTACCTCTCTGAAGATGGCTCATGTGAGCCGAAAGCTTAGAAGAAAACCAATAAATAATTATCCAAATGTTGGAGAATTTTTGTCTTTATTTTCAACTGAAATTAAAGCAAAAATACGACGTTTAGAACGGCTCATGATTAAACATAATAGACATTCATTGTCTCTTATATTTAATAGAATATGTCTAGAAAATTACTTGCTGCCTCGATATACTAAATTTAAGTTACATGATGCCGCAGCATTAAATGATCCCACCGCTAAGAAATTGCAATGGAACCTCATAAAACGTCAAATGCACACAGCCAAACAGGAATTACAAGAAATCAACACTGAAATTGTACACATCAAAGAAATTTTACAGTCTTCTACCATAAGTGAAAAATTCAAGGAAATATTGGATTTATTATACAATACAACACAAAAGGAACATGAATCCCATAAACAAGTCATCCAAAAAAAGCTAAACAAATTATATAAAGGAAAAATACTCTTACCAAACATCAATGACAACTTCATTAACCTATCGGATTACCAACTTACTCCAGATGAAATAGAATTCCTTAATCTCGGACCAAATTTTCATGTCGCACAGAAACCTAATTCAATGTTTAAACAAATGGAAATTGAAGCTTTATACCAACAAATACTTCAACTCGAACAGGACAACCCATATTACTACACAGGTAGGCTTAAAAGAATTACTCAAAGCTGAATCAATCAAACACCGTTACCATAAAAATCCTAATGATATTATAAATATGCCTCTCATAAAAGCAGCCACACATCTAAAAAATAACAAAAATATTGTTATCCGGCGTGCCGATAAAACCAATACTTTTGTTATTTTAAACAGACAGGAATATCACTCAAAATTACAGGCCATTCTCGACGATCACAACAAATTTAAAAAATTAACTTGTAATACCACAACCCAACTTAAAAAACATATTAATAAACTTATTACTGCAAACAATGCTGAAATAGGATCCTATAAACTTCAAAAGATTATAGGTGATTATCAGCCCGGCTACCTTTATGGAAATGTAAAAATCCATAAAAAAGAACATCCCCTCCGACCTATCATTTCTCAAATACCCACACCAATATATAACCTTTCCAAAACACTTAACAAACTAATTACTCCCTATCTTCCTGGAAAATATAGCATTAACTCCACGGACGAATTTTTACAGATTCTCCATTCCGTACAACCTAATAATCAAATGATTGCATCTTTGGATGTTCAAAACTTATTCACAAATGTTCCCGTCCATGAAACAATTGACATCATTATCCGTGATGTATACAACCATGCTACTCTCCCATCAATCAATATTAAACCCACTATATTAAAAAAACTATTATTAGCATGCACCACACAAGTACCCTTTCACGACCCCTTAGGCAATATTTATACACAAATAGATGGCATTGCGATGGGATCTCCTTTAGGTCCCCTTTTTTCTAATTATTATATGGCAAATCTAGAAAATAAAATAATTAATGACAACAATAAACCCTGTATATATGTAAGATATATAGATGACATCTTTGTTTTAGCTAAGAATATCGATCAAATTAAATATCTTAAAAACAAATTTGAAAGTCACTCCGTCCTCAAATTTACATTAGAACTTAATATTAATAACAAACTCCCATTCCTTGATGTATTCATTGATTCTAGCACACATAAATTTACTACTTCTCTATATAGGAAACCAACTAGCATAAATTCGTGTCTTCTTAATTATAATAGTGAATGTCCCCAACGATATAAGTTAGCTGTTATAAAAAACTTACTTCAACGCACACAAATGATATCTTCTTCCAAATCTATATTTTATAAAGAATTACACAACATTAAGCAAACACTAGTCAATAATGGATTTCCTAACTCCGTTATTGATCAACAAATTAAAATGTATCTCAACAAACTTAACAATAGCTCTAACAATAATGATAATATTAATAATGGTTTACATCAAAATAAACATAACACTATTAACTTATACTATTGCAACCAAATACATAATAATTATAAACAAGATGAAAAAACTCTCAAAAACATAATACGTAGAAATGTTAAACCAGTGGATAGTAATAATCAAATTAAACTCATTATATATTATAAAAAGTTTAAAACAATTGACCTCATAGTTTATAATAACCCAACAGGCACTAAACTAAATTCTTTACAAAAAACCAATGTAGTGTACCAATTTACATGCCCATTCAGAGATTGCATCTCTGATACTACTCAAAAACCTAGTACATATATTGGTTTTACCACAACCACGCTCTCCCGTAGACTTACATGTCATCTTTCTGATCAGAGTACTATTAAACAACATTTCTCTGAAAAACATAAACATGTAGGTAATATCAGACAGATTTTGGTCAACAATACGGTGATCCTTACTCATACACACAGTAAGAGGAACCTGCAGATATTGGAGGCCATGTACATCAAATCAAAACAACCAACACTCAATAAAATCAACTTTAAAACAGGAAATAACATATTACATTGCATTTGACTAGATGGTTTTGTTGTCATTTCGCGCTATCCCGCGGTGTGACGTCATAAAACCGCATCGCAAACTTAAGAACTGCGTTTATTATTTTTGGTAACTATTGCCGTTGCCAAGCGGAGTTTTATGTCAACACAAAATAAAATCGTCGGTGATGGTGGATTTTATAATATTTCAGTTTAAACTACCTCTCTGAAGATGGCTCATGTGAGCCGAAAGCTTAGAAGAAAACCAATAAATAATTATCCAAATGTTGGAGAATTTTTGTCTTTATTTTCAACTGAAATTAAAGCAAAAATACGACGTTTAGAACGGCTCATGATTAAACATAATAGACATTCATTGTCTCTTATATTTAATAGAATATGTCTAGAAAATTACTTGCTGCCTCGATATACTAAATTTAAGTTACATGATGCCGCAGCATTAAATGATCCCACCGCTAAGAAATTGCAATGGAACCTCATAAAACGTCAAATGCACACAGCCAAACAGGAATTACAAGAAATCAACACTGAAATTGTACACATCAAAGAAATTTTACAGTCTTCTACCATAAGTGAAAAATTCAAGGAAATATTGGATTTATTATACAATACAACACAAAAGGAACATGAATCCCATAAACAAGTCATCCAAAAAAAGCTAAACAAATTATATAAAGGAAAAATACTCTTACCAAACATCAATGACAACTTCATTAACCTATCGGATTACCAACTTACTCCAGATGAAATAGAATTCCTTAATCTCGGACCAAATTTTCATGTCGCACAGAAACCTAATTCAATGTTTAAACAAATGGAAATTGAAGCTTTATACCAACAAATACTTCAACTCGAACAGGACAACCATATTACTACACAGGTAGGCTTAAAAGAATTACTCAAAGCTGAATCAATCAAACACCGTTACCATAAAAATCCTAATGATATTATAAATATGCCTCTCATAAAAGCAGCCACACATCTAAAAAATAACAAAAATATTGTTATCCGGCGTGCCGATAAAACCAATACTTTTGTTATTTTAAACAGACAGGAATATCACTCAAAATTACAGGCCATTCTCGACGATCACAACAAATTTAAAAAATTAACTTGTAATACCACAACCCAACTTAAAAAACATATTAATAAACTTATTACTGCAAACAATGCTGAAATAGGATCCTATAAACTTCAAAAGATTATAGGTGATTATCAGCCCGGCTACCTTTATGGAAATGTAAAAATCCATAAAAAAGAACATCCCCTCCGACCTATCATTTCTCAAATACCCACACCAATATATAACCTTTCCAAAACACTTAACAAACTAATTACTCCCTATCTTCCTGGAAAATATAGCATTAACTCCACGGACGAATTTTTACAGATTCTCCATTCCGTACAACCTAATAATCAAATGATTGCATCTTTGGATGTTCAAAACTTATTCACAAATGTTCCCGTCCATGAAACAATTGACATCATTATCCGTGATGTATACAACCATGCTACTCTCCCATCAATCAATATTAAACCCACTATATTAAAAAAACTATTATTAGCATGCACCACACAAGTACCCTTTCACGACCCCTTAGGCAATATTTATACACAAATAGATGGCATTGCGATGGGATCTCCTTTAGGTCCCCTTTTTTCTAATTATTATATGGCAAATCTAGAAAATAAAATAATTAATGACAACAATAAACCCTGTATATATGTAAGATATATAGATGACATCTTTGTTTTAGCTAAGAATATCGATCAAATTAAATATCTTAAAAACAAATTTGAAAGTCACTCCGTCCTCAAATTTACATTAGAACTTAATATTAATAACAAACTCCCATTCCTTGATGTATTCATTGATTCTAGCACACATAAATTTACTACTTCTCTATATAGGAAACCAACTAGCATAAATTCGTGTCTTCTTAATTATAATAGTGAATGTCCCCAACGATATAAGTTAGCTGTTATAAAAAACTTACTTCAACGCACACAAATGATATCTTCTTCCAAATCTATATTTTATAAAGAATTACACAACATTAAGCAAACACTAGTCAATAATGGATTTCCTAACTCCGTTATTGATCAACAAATTAAAATGTATCTCAACAAACTTAACAATAGCTCTAACAATAATGATAATATTAATAATGGTTTACATCAAAATAAACATAACACTATTAACTTATACTATTGCAACCAAATACATAATAATTATAAACAAGATGAAAAAACTCTCAAAAACATAATACGTAGAAATGTTAAACCAGTGGATAGTAATAATCAAATTAAACTCATTATATATTATAAAAAGTTTAAAACAATTGACCTCATAGTTTATAATAACCCAACAGGCACTAAACTAAATTCTTTACAAAAAACCAATGTAGTGTACCAATTTACATGCCCATTCAGAGATTGCATCTCTGATACTACTCAAAAACCTAGTACATATATTGGTTTTACCACAACCACGCTCTCCCGTAGACTTACATGTCATCTTTCTGATCAGAGTACTATTAAACAACATTTCTCTGAAAAACATAAACATGTAGGTAATATCAGACAGATTTTGGTCAACAATACGGTGATCCTTACTCATACACACAGTAAGAGGAACCTGCAGATATTGGAGGCCATGTACATCAAATCAAAACAACCAACACTCAATAAAATCAACTTTAAAACAGGAAATAACATATTACATTGCATTTGACTAGATGGTTTTGTTGTCATTTCGCGCTATCCCGCGGTGTGACGTCATAAAACCGCATCGCAAACTTAAGAACTGCGTTTATTATTTTTGGTAACTATTGCCGTTGCCAAGCGGAGTTTTATGTCAACACAAAATAAAATCGTCGGTGATGGTGGATTTTATAATATTTCAGTTTAAACTACCTCTCTGAAGATGGCTCATGTGAGCCGAAAGCTTAGAAGAAAACCAATAAATAATTATCCAAATGTTGGAGAATTTTTGTCTTTATTTTCAACTGAAATTAAAGCAAAAATACGACGTTTAGAACGGCTCATGATTAAACATAATAGACATTCATTGTCTCTTATATTTAATAGAATATGTCTAGAAAATTACTTGCTGCCTCGATATACTAAATTTAAGTTACATGATGCCGCAGCATTAAATGATCCCACCGCTAAGAAATTGCAATGGAACCTCATAAAACGTCAAATGCACACAGCCAAACAGGAATTACAAGAAATCAACACTGAAATTGTACACATCAAAGAAATTTTACAGTCTTCTACCATAAGTGAAAAATTCAAGGAAATATTGGATTTATTATACAATACAACACAAAAGGAACATGAATCCCATAAACAAGTCATCCAAAAAAAGCTAAACAAATTATATAAAGGAAAAATACTCTTACCAAACATCAATGACAACTTCATTAACCTATCGGATTACCAACTTACTCCAGATGAAATAGAATTCCTTAATCTCGGACCAAATTTTCATGTCGCACAGAAACCTAATTCAATGTTTAAACAAATGGAAATTGAAGCTTTATACCAACAAATACTTCAACTCGAACAGGACAACCATATTACTACACAGGTAGGCTTAAAAGAATTACTCAAAGCTGAATCAATCAAACACCGTTACCATAAAAATCCTAATGATATTATAAATATGCCTCTCATAAAAGCAGCCACACATCTAAAAAATAACAAAAATATTGTTATCCGGCGTGCCGATAAAACCAATACTTTTGTTATTTTAAACAGACAGGAATATCACTCAAAATTACAGGCCATTCTCGACGATCACAACAAATTTAAAAAATTAACTTGTAATACCACAACCCAACTTAAAAAACATATTAATAAACTTATTACTGCAAACAATGCTGAAATAGGATCCTATAAACTTCAAAAGATTATAGGTGATTATCAGCCCGGCTACCTTTATGGAAATGTAAAAATCCATAAAAAAGAACATCCCCTCCGACCTATCATTTCTCAAATACCCACACCAATATATAACCTTTCCAAAACACTTAACAAACTAATTACTCCCTATCTTCCTGGAAAATATAGCATTAACTCCACGGACGAATTTTTACAGATTCTCCATTCCGTACAACCTAATAATCAAATGATTGCATCTTTGGATGTTCAAAACTTATTCACAAATGTTCCCGTCCATGAAACAATTGACATCATTATCCGTGATGTATACAACCATGCTACTCTCCCATCAATCAATATTAAACCCACTATATTAAAAAAACTATTATTAGCATGCACCACACAAGTACCCTTTCACGACCCCTTAGGCAATATTTATACACAAATAGATGGCATTGCGATGGGATCTCCTTTAGGTCCCCTTTTTTCTAATTATTATATGGCAAATCTAGAAAATAAAATAATTAATGACAACAATAAACCCTGTATATATGTAAGATATATAGATGACATCTTTGTTTTAGCTAAGAATATCGATCAAATTAAATATCTTAAAAACAAATTTGAAAGTCACTCCGTCCTCAAATTTACATTAGAACTTAATATTAATAACAAACTCCCATTCCTTGATGTATTCATTGATTCTAGCACACATAAATTTACTACTTCTCTATATAGGAAACCAACTAGCATAAATTCGTGTCTTCTTAATTATAATAGTGAATGTCCCCAACGATATAAGTTAGCTGTTATAAAAAACTTACTTCAACGCACACAAATGATATCTTCTTCCAAATCTATATTTTATAAAGAATTACACAACATTAAGCAAACACTAGTCAATAATGGATTTCCTAACTCCGTTATTGATCAACAAATTAAAATGTATCTCAACAAACTTAACAATAGCTCTAACAATAATGATAATATTAATAATGGTTTACATCAAAATAAACATAACACTATTAACTTATACTATTGCAACCAAATACATAATAATTATAAACAAGATGAAAAAACTCTCAAAAACATAATACGTAGAAATGTTAAACCAGTGGATAGTAATAATCAAATTAAACTCATTATATATTATAAAAAGTTTAAAACAATTGACCTCATAGTTTATAATAACCCAACAGGCACTAAACTAAATTCTTTACAAAAAAACCAATGTAGTGTACCAATTTACATGCCCATTCAGAGATTGCATCTCTGATACTACTCAAAAACCTAGTACATATATTGGTTTTACCACAACCACGCTCTCCCGTAGACTTACATGTCATCTTTCTGATCAGAGTACTATTAAACAACATTTCTCTGAAAAACAAACATGTAGGTAATATCAGACAGATTTTGGTCAACAATACGGTGATCCTTACTCATACACACAGTAAGAGGAACCTGCAGATATTGGAGGCCATGTACATCAAATCAAAACAACCAACACTCAATAAAATCAACTTTAAAACAGGAAATAACATATTACATTGCATTTGACTAGATGGTTTTGTTGTCATTTCGCGCTATCCCGCGGTGTGACGTCATAAAACCGCATCGCAAACTTAAGAACTGCGTTTATTATTTTTGGTAACTATTGCCGTTGCCAAGCGGAGTTTTATGTCAACACAAAATAAAATCGTCGGTGATGGTGGATTTTATAATATTTCAGTTTAAACTACCTCTCTGAAGATGGCTCATGTGAGCCGAAAGCTTAGAAGAAAACCAATAAATAATTATCCAAATGTTGGAGAATTTTTGTCTTTATTTTCAACTGAAATTAAAGCAAAAATACGACGTTTAGAACGGCTCATGATTAAACATAATAGACATTCATTGTCTCTTATATTTAATAGAATATGTCTAGAAAATTACTTGCTGCCTCGATATACTAAATTTAAGTTACATGATGCCGCAGCATTAAATGATCCCACCGCTAAGAAATTGCAATGGAACCTCATAAAACGTCAAATGCACACAGCCAAACAGGAATTACAAGAAATCAACACTGAAATTGTACACATCAAAGAAATTTTACAGTCTTCTACCATAAGTGAAAAATTCAAGGAAATATTGGATTTATTATACAATACAACACAAAAGGAACATGAATCCCATAAACAAGTCATCCAAAAAAAGCTAAACAAATTATATAAAGGAAAAATACTCTTACCAAACATCAATGACAACTTCATTAACCTATCGGATTACCAACTTACTCCAGATGAAATAGAATTCCTTAATCTCGGACCAAATTTTCATGTCGCACAGAAACCTAATTCAATGTTTAAACAAATGGAAATTGAAGCTTTATACCAACAAATACTTCAACTCGAACAGGACAACCATATTACTACACAGGTAGGCTTAAAAGAATTACTCAAAGCTGAATCAATCAAACACCGTTACCATAAAAATCCTAATGATATTATAAATATGCCTCTCATAAAAGCAGCCACACATCTAAAAAATAACAAAAATATTGTTATCCGGCGTGCCGATAAAACCAATACTTTTGTTATTTTAAACAGACAGGAATATCACTCAAAATTACAGGCCATTCTCGACGATCACAACAAATTTAAAAAATTAACTTGTAATACCACAACCCAACTTAAAAAACATATTAATAAACTTATTACTGCAAACAATGCTGAAATAGGATCCTATAAACTTCAAAAGATTATAGGTGATTATCAGCCCGGCTACCTTTATGGAAATGTAAAAATCCATAAAAAAGAACATCCCCTCCGACCTATCATTTCTCAAATACCCACACCAATATATAACCTTTCCAAAACACTTAACAAACTAATTACTCCCTATCTTCCTGGAAAATATAGCATTAACTCCACGGACGAATTTTTACAGATTCTCCATTCCGTACAACCTAATAATCAAATGATTGCATCTTTGGATGTTCAAAACTTATTCACAAATGTTCCCGTCCATGAAACAATTGACATCATTATCCGTGATGTATACAACCATGCTACTCTCCCATCAATCAATATTAAACCCACTATATTAAAAAAACTATTATTAGCATGCACCACACAAGTACCCTTTCACGACCCCTTAGGCAATATTTATACACAAATAGATGGCATTGCGATGGGATCTCCTTTAGGTCCCCTTTTTTCTAATTATTATATGGCAAATCTAGAAAATAAAATAATTAATGACAACAATAAACCCTGTATATATGTAAGATATATAGATGACATCTTTGTTTTAGCTAAGAATATCGATCAAATTAAATATCTTAAAAACAAATTTGAAAGTCACTCCGTCCTCAAATTTACATTAGAACTTAATATTAATAACAAACTCCCATTCCTTGATGTATTCATTGATTCTAGCACACATAAATTTACTACTTCTCTATATAGGAAACCAACTAGCATAAATTCGTGTCTTCTTAATTATAATAGTGAATGTCCCCAACGATATAAGTTAGCTGTTATAAAAAACTTACTTCAACGCACACAAATGATATCTTCTTCCAAATCTATATTTTATAAAGAATTACACAACATTAAGCAAACACTAGTCAATAATGGATTTCCTAACTCCGTTATTGATCAACAAATTAAAATGTATCTCAACAAACTTAACAATAGCTCTAACAATAATGATAATATTAATAATGGTTTACATCAAAATAAACATAACACTATTAACTTATACTATTGCAACCAAATACATAATAATTATAAACAAGATGAAAAAACTCTCAAAAACATAATACGTAGAAATGTTAAACCAGTGGATAGTAATAATCAAATTAAACTCATTATATATTATAAAAAGTTTAAAACAATTGACCTCATAGTTTATAATAACCCAACAGGCACTAAACTAAATTCTTTACAAAAAACCAATGTAGTGTACCAATTTACATGCCCATTCAGAGATTGCATCTCTGATACTACTCAAAAACCTAGTACATATATTGGTTTTACCACAACCACGCTCTCCCGTAGACTTACATGTCATCTTTCTGATCAGAGTACTATTAAACAACATTTCTCTGAAAAACATAAACATGTAGGTAATATCAGACAGATTTTGGTCAACAATACGGTGATCCTTACTCATACACACAGTAAGAGGAACCTGCAGATATTGGAGGCCATGTACATCAAATCAAAACAACCAACACTCAATAAAATCAACTTTAAAACAGGAAATAACATATTACATTGCATTTGACTAGATGGTTTTGTTGTCATTTCGCGCTATCCCGCGGTGTGACGTCATAAAACCGCATCGCAAACTTAAGAACTGCGTTTATTATTTTTGGTAACTATTGCCGTTGCCAAGCGGAGTTTTATGTCAACACAAAATAAAATCGTCGGTGATGGTGGATTTTATAATATTTCAGTTTAAACTACCTCTCTGAAGATGGCTCATGTGAGCCGAAAGCTTAGAAGAAAACCAATAAATAATTATCCAAATGTTGGAGAATTTTTGTCTTTATTTTCAACTGAAATTAAAGCAAAAATACGACGTTTAGAACGGCTCATGATTAAACATAATAGACATTCATTGTCTCTTATATTTAATAGAATATGTCTAGAAAATTACTTGCTGCCTCGATATACTAAATATATATATATATATATATATATATATATAAAGAGTGAGTGTGTGTGTGTGAGTGTGTATGTGTATAAGAGAGTCAAAGAGTATATGTGAGAGAAAAAGAGAGAGTGTGTGTGTGTGTGAGAGAGAGAAAGAGAGTACATGCAAATGAAAGTGAGTGTGTATGCATGTGTGCGTGAGAGAGAGAGTATGTGTGAGCAAAACAGAGTGTGTGTGAGAGAGAATATGTGTGAGAAAAGGAGAGTGTGAGAGAGAGAGAGAGAGAGTGAGAGTTTGCATGAGAGAAAAAGTGTGTGTATGAGAGAGAGTATATGTGAGAGAAAAAGATTGTATGCAAGGAAGAAAGTATGTGTGAGAGAAAGAGAGAGAGAGTGTGTGTGTATGTGTGTGAGAGAGAGAGTGTATACGTGAAAGAAAGAGAGTGTGTGTGTGTATGAGAGAGTGAATGAGAGATATGAAAATTTTTTTTTTATTCCTGTGCATACCTATCTATATATTCATCTCAGAAGAAACTCGAATGTGGAAAGAATTTTAAATTACAAATAAATAGTTTATGATTAGTATTTGATCCGGGGAGTATAAATATAAAACCTAAGAATAACTTCAATAATCCATCAATATGATCCTAATCCTGATTAGCAATTTGACCTGAAATTCTGAAGTCAATCAATGAGATAAGTCCATTGAACCAGTATTGGTTTATTGGATATTGTCGCCCCAGTTATCTCGTGAGTAATTATTGGTACAAGTTCTGATGACCTAAATTTAAATTCCAATCATTTTTATAAGTTTTTATTGAGACATTTGAATTTTATAATTATTATTAATTTTTACACACACACAAACACACACACACACACACACACACACACATATATATATATCCAAGTGAATAAGGAACGAAGAAAAAAATTTTTTACAACTTCCAAAACATTAATTTAAAACAGTACTCGATATATAATATATAGAGCTGTGAATATTTATTATAAATTATATTTTAGAACATGTAAATTTTTTATCCACTAAAAATCGTACATTTGTTTTGACATTGAAACTACAATGTCTCATCAGGCGGTGTGGACAGGAACGGAAAGTCTCTTTTCTTATATTTGGTGAGTTGTGTGTGGGATGTTGGTGCTAAGAGAATAAGAGAATATAAGAAAAGAAGGCTTTCCATTCCTGTCCACACCACCTGATGAGACATTGTAGTTTCAATGTCGAAACAAATATATGATTTGTAGTGGATATATAAAAAATTTGTACATGTTCTAAAATATAATTTATATATATATATATATATATATATATATATATATATATATATATAAATTTAGACAGACACATTATTCCATGGTTAAGTGGAAATATAGGCCTATTTCAGGGAAACCATCTTCAGCCTCCGTCTTTATTATACAGAAGATTTCACTCTATGTGTATTTATATACATATATATTTAGAGGTCTCTTAGAGAGTTATCCTACCAGTTTATGTACAGAATAATCCTTTGGATCCTTCTATATCTGCACCGCATATATATATATAATTTATAAAAAAATTTTAGATATTCTACAATTTCATGGGTAATACGTATTTCATCCCTGACCTTGTGGCTCGTCAGAGCCAAAAGGTCAGCGGCGAAATACGTATTACCCATGAAATTGTAGAATATCTAAAATTTTTCCTAAATTATATTACTCTGTTAAATTAAATAAATGAATTTAACATTGAGTTCTTTTGAGTTCATCTCTATCGGAATTTACCTGACTAATATACCAAGTATCCTACACTATATATATATATATTTTTAATCATATCACCCCAAGCAAGACAGTCCACTGCCACTATAGCGCAGGGGGTTATATAGAGCAATTGGGTATAGGAAATGTCAGAGGGAGGGTGATAGACAACTTAGGAGGTATGTAGGGAGAGTGTTGGAGGGAATGGGTGTGAGTTAGTGTGTTAGGAGGTGTCTATTGACATTACATTTAAACTCCTGGAGGTTGTAGCCATCGGGGAAGCAATCATGTGGAAGGGAATTCCACAGGCGGGAAGTGCAAGAAAAGAAGCTGTTGGAATAGAAATTGTGGTTACATTTCATCAGTTTCACTCTAAAGGGGTGGGACCTAGTTGCCAATCTAGTATCTCGTGCAAATTCACACCTAGGGGGCACCAGTGATTTAAGTTCATCCCAGTAGAAGCCGTGAAAGTACTTAAGAGGCACAGGGAAGCCATGTCACGCCGGTGAGAGAGTGATTGCAGGCGGTCAGCTAAGTCAGTATCGATCACATTACAGATTCTCCGCTGTATTTTGTCAAATAGCAGGGGCACCCGACCAGATGTGGCAGCAGGATTCAATACACGGGCGGATGGTATATATATATATTGTTAACTTTTAAATTTTCTTCTTAGATGATGCTATTATGTATATACTGTCAACAATATTGACAATACGTAATAGCATCATCCACATGCAAAAGACGACTAAAAGTAATGGCAGCATTGCTAACAAAAAAGAGAAATGCTACACTTAACATCAATTATGAACATGGTAAAAATGTGTTAACCATGTTCGGAACTTAACATGCGCATGACTCTATATACGTAAACTTTACACATAATTATTCTCCAATCTTCTCACTTTGGTTTCTTTTTTTTTTTTCAATTGGAGTAGATAGATCTATCTATCACCCGGTTCACACTCCACCCACGTCTATTGAACAGGTGAAGAGGCTCATCCCTTGTTCCCTGTTTAGGATGTGGTTTCTGGCTTTCTCTTTTCCAATCTTTTCACTATTACGTAGCCCCCTGCACATCAGTGGCGTTACCGCCTTGCTTGGGGTGATACGATTAAAAAAAAAAAAAAAAAAAAAAAAAGTAAAACAAAAATTGTTTTTTAATAATGGCTAAAAGTATAGTTGAAAGCACTCGAAAATACAAAACCTCTGGACATTTCTTATATAATTTTAGTTCTGAAAACAAAGAAAAATCATGAGAACACATGAAAAATCATATAAAAAGCTTAATACCTTGTTTGTCATTTTTAATGAAACCTACATAAAAGAGAGATTGTTGCTCAAATACACAATATATATATATATATATATATATATATATGATTTTAGATTATTACAAGGGGTAATACATATTTCACCGCATCCTGATGTTATTATCGTGGCTCGTCTACTCTGTTAAATTAAATGAATTTAACATTGAGTTCTCTTGAGTTCATTTCTATCGGAATTTACCTGGATTGTATACCAAGTGTAATATGTTTTATATATATATAATAATTACAAATTCATAAAGATGCATGGCATTTAGTCAGTTAAGTGACATACGTGATATACGTTTGTGAGATCATGTCTCTTTTGATCCATGACTGACTAGGCAGAAGATTTTCTCATAGTAGGTTCCCATTTCTTTCTACAGTAGACTGGTTGCCAACCAAGGCTATAGAACTCAATCTGTCCTGTTATTTAGTCCATACCTGGAGGGAGAAGAGACGGATTAGTATCTTTCCCAAGAGTATTTGTGTGTAAGTGAATGCAATGAATTCAATTTGAATTTGAACTTGGCTCTTCAATTTCTTATTGTAAGCCAGGATCCACTGCACCACCCACACATCCAGTTTAGTACTGTGCTTGAATTCATAGAGTTTAGGTTTCAAAGACAAAAGTTTGTCAGAGCAATTGCCATGAAAGTATTTATAGAACAAGCAAGGTAGTTGAAGAAAGTAATAAGAAAGGACTAGAAATAAATTGCAAGAAAACCGAATGCATGGTCATCAGTAAAAGGGGCAGCCCATTATACCAAATGCAGGTCGGGGATACTAGAATCAAAAATTTAAATACCTAGGAAGTATTATAACAGAAGATGGAAAGTGTGACACAGAGATCCGAAGGTGAATTGGCATGGCGAAGGAAGCATTCCAGAAATTGAGAAAAGTATTAAGAAACAGGACAATTTCGCTAGAAACAAAGAAGAGAGTACTGGATTGCTACGTGCTGTCCGTCCTTCAATATGGCAATGAATGCTGGACAATATCATCAAAGATGAAGGAAAAACTTGAAGCAACTGAAATGTGGTCCTACAGAAGGATGCTGCAAATCTCATGGATCGAGCATGTGAGCAATGATGAGGTCTTGGAAATGATGGAAACAAAAAGGAAATTAATACTGAGCATCAGGAAGAGACAGCTGAAGTTCCTGGGATATGCAATGAGAAAGGAGGGCTTGGAGAACCTGATACTAACAGGCCAGATAGAGGGGAAAAATCGACAGAGGAAAGCAACAGATAGCATATTTGAAGGACCTTATCAGGTGGATGACGGAACGAGGATTGCATGATGTAACAGGAGAAGGCGTGCTCAGAGCCACCAGGGATAGGGAAACGTGGAAAGCCATGATCGCCTACGTCCTGAAGAGACAGGACATATAGAAGAAGAAGAATAGGGAAGCTATGTTACAACAGTAGAAAAGTGACATTTTTCCAAAAAATTCTTATTTGAGATAAATAGACGATTATCTATTAAGATTTTCATTTAAAATTTCTTGAGAGTACCATTATCAGATTTCTTGAGAGTACCATTATCAGATTTCTTGAGAGTACCATTATTAAATTTTTCAAGCCAACATACAGGATGTGAGGGGTAAATTGCCACCATTTTATACATTTAATTTCGTGCATGTGCATAGTTTGTTTTCAATTTTGTCAACTACAAAGTATAGTAGGGTCAGTTGGGCACCATATGAAAGAAAAAATGCACCATGACACAATTCGCTCTGCCAAATATTTGGAAACAGTATACTGTACTGCTTGGCATTCAGAAAGAGTTGGACGAGTTTAATGGTGATTAGAATGTTATGGTAGCTCAGAAAACTTACTCTGATCATTCTGAAAAGAGAAGACCTCTCAAATGTGTTGGGGAGGGCCTCAGACTCAATATGAAGGACTACATTAGGTGCTTTGAAGTGGTAGTATTACCCTAGATCAAGAGGGTGGCTGCTGGAAGACCTTATGTCTGGCAACATGACTCTACACCATGCCACACAAGAAGGAGAACCCAGTCATGGCTGTCAGACAATTTCTGTGACCACATCACCACTTACATTTGGTCACCTAACTTGACAGACTGCAACTTCAAGGATTATTCTATGTGGGGCACAGTTGTGCAAGAGACAAAAAATTCCTTTTAGCACCAAACATGAACTGAAGGCAATGTTTATGACAGCATTTACCAAGGAGACCGTCCAGAAGAGATGCAGGAGATTCCAAAGTCGCCTGGAGGCTGTGGTTGAAGCCAATAACAACTTTATTGAATAAATTTACTCTTTAGTATTTCAAAATATTTTTGTATAATTTGAGTAAATATATTTGTTAAAATTAGATGTAAGTGATATTTTTGTTTTTGCATAATTTAAATGAAAATTTAACTCTGGCATTCTGTACATGACCATAAAAATTTTGAAAAACTTGTGAAAAAGTTGGTAAAACTCAAATCTTTCATTATTTAAAATAAATAAACATTATGAACTGACATAAAAACTTCTTCTTCTATCTGCCCTTCAGGATGTATGCGATCATGGCCCTCTACATCTTCCTATTCTTGTAGCTCTTAACAACCCTTCTCTTGTTACACTGCTCAAACCTTCCTCCACCATCCATCTGCTTCCCTTTTTTATAAGAAATCATGGTTAACCATCTTCTTCTATGTACTATGTTCCTTCAGGAGGTATGCGATCATGGCCCTCTACATCTTCCTATTCTTGTAGCTCTTAACAACCCTTCTCTTGTTACACTGCTCAAACCTTCCTCCACCATCCATCTGCTTCCCTTTTTTATAAGAAATCATGGTTAACCATCTTCTTCTATGTACTATGTTCCTTATGAACAGACATAAAAACTTCTTCTTCTATCTGCCATGTTCCTTCAGGACACATGCGATCATGGCCCTCTACATCTTCCTATTCTTGTAGCTCTTAACAACCCTTCTCTTGTTATACTGCTCAAACCCTTCTCCACCATCCATCTGCTCAGGTCCATCAAGTATGTCACACATTGATTTCCTTTGACTCTCTTTCCCTCTATCCATCCTGTGAGTATCAGATTCTCTAAGCCCTCCTTCCTCACTACATATCCTAGAAACTTCAGCTGTCTTTTTCTGATGTTAAGTATTAGTTTCTTTTTCGTGTCCATCCTCTCCCAAACCTCATCGTTGCGCACATGTCCTGTCCATGACATCCTCAGCATCCTTCTGTAGAACCACATTTCAGTTGCTTCAAGTCTTACCTTCATGTTGATGAGATTGTTCAGCATTCACTGCCACATTGAAGGACAGAATTTCAATTTTTCACATTTATTATCCTAATTTGTTCTTTTTGAATTCTAATTTACTTTAAACTTTAGCAAATGTTCCCATTGCTCTGAACAGACGTAAACCAGGACATATCCGTTGAATCTTTTTAAATTCCAATCTTATTTCAGAAACTGCATAGTTTGAATTTTATTATCTTTATATTTATGAGCTAAAATTTTCTTAGTCTGATAATTTTCTGAACAGTTTCTTTCTTAAAAAACAATTTCAGACTGAATGGCTTTGTTAAAAGAAGTTCGTCTTACACAATTTTTTCTAAATATCTTTGGCAGATTTTTCCATGGAATTTTGATTGTAATTCCAGTGGACATTTTTTGTTCTTCCAGAAAAACAGCAGTTTGTTGATTTAGGGACACAAAGTCAAAAAGGATCCAGTTGCATGGCACTGACTTTTTAAATCTTCTGTGTTTTTTTTTTCTTTATTTCCATACAAAAAATGTCGATACCTTTCAGTTTACACACATTTGAAACCTGCTTAAATGTTGTTCTTTCCATTTTTAAAATTTTGAGCATTAGCTGTTCAGTTTTTTTCATTTTTGTCAAATTTTAATTATTTTTTATTCACTGTATATTCATATTGTAATGACAGCATACAAAGCATCTATTCCTATCACCACTTTTCAAGAATAAATATTAAATTAAATTAAGAATTAAATTAATTAATTTTTTTAATTTAACACTTTCACAGCTACATTGTCATAGCATTTTTACCTGGCTGTGTTGACATGTTTTGGGAAAAATAAGAAATTGTTATTTACTGTTAAAAGAAGTTTGTCTTAAATTTTTTCTAAATATCTTTGGCAGAGTTTTCCATAAAATTTTGATTATAATGACAATAAAAACACTGATGGCAATTTTTCATGGATACTACCATTTTGGTTTTAATAGGATATTTTGTAGTATAGACTGGATGTGTGGGTGATGTAATGGAAGCAGCTCAAAATGAGAAATCAAGAGCTGAGTTCAAATTTCGGTTGAGTTTGTTGCATTCATTTATGTGCAAAGGAAAAGTATGAACCTATCTCCTCCTACCAGCTATGGGTTAAATAGTAGAACTTTAATCTGGAAAAATCATTTTTTCTTCATTTGCCATGTCCTTTCAGGACGTAGGTGATCATGGTTTTCCACTTGCCCCCCTCTCTTTTCGCTCTTATTTTTCCTCATGGTATCTCTCACAAACTCCACTCTGCCATACATTTGTTCAAGCCTATCAAATGTGTCTCATACTGCTTTGCTCTGTCTCTCTTTCTTTCTATCCGCCCTGTGAGTATTAGATTCTCCAGGCCCTCTTTCCTCATTATGTGTCCCAGGAACCTCAGCTGTCTCTTCCTGATGTTAAGTATGACTTTTCTTCTCATTTGCATACTCTCCAACACCTCGTCATTGGTCACATGCTTGGTCCACGGTATCCTCAGTATCCTTCAGTAGAACTGCATTTCTGCTACCTCGAACCTCTCCTTCATCCTCAAAGAGATTGTCCAACATTTGCTGCTATACAGATGGATAGATATCACATAGCAGTCCAGCAATCTTTTCTTTGTTTCTAATGAGATTTTCCTGTCTCTCAGTACTCTGGTTAGATTTTGAAATGTGTCCTTGGTCATCGTAATATGTCTTTGAATCTTAATATCACACATTCTATCCTCTATCAGAACGTTCCCAGGTATTTGAATTTCTTTACCTGTTTTATTTTAGTTTCTCCGACCTGTAGTAGGCATTTTGGGGTCTCCTTTTTGCTGATGAATATACATTCAGTCTTTTTTTTAAAATTATGCTCAGTCCTTTCTTCTTGCTTTCTCTTGCTACTTTCTGTCCTGCATTTTCCTTTCCATGTCTGCTATCAGCACTGTGTCATTCACGTACTTTATATTGTTAAGATTATGGCCACTAATGACAAATCTTGACAAGGATTTTATTTCTCTTACAATTATTTCACTGTATAAGTTAAATCGATCCAGTGGGAAAACACATTTTTGTCTCATAACCTTTTCTATTTTTGCTAAATTCACTTCCTATCCATATGCAAACTGTTTGCTGCCAATATTGTTTTTTGAATATCCTAATGTCTTTCCTGAAAATGTCAAGGTTGCTAAGCATCTTGAACAAGTCTTTGTCAAATGCCTTTGTCAAATACCTTTGCATAGTCTATAAAGCACAGATGAAGGTCCTTCAGTATTCATATTGCTCTTTCAGGTAGCATTCTGAGCATGAATATCACATTCCCTGTTCTGGTATCTTTAACAAAGCCACATTATTCTTAACCGATCTCTGGGCTGATTCCGCGGCACACTGTGTTCATCATAATCTGGATGATGAGTTTTTGTTATGTGGCTCATTAAGCTGATTGTTTGGTGGAGTTCACATTTCTTTACACCTGGCTTCTTTTTTGAGATAAATAGATGATTATCTATTAAGATATTCATTTAAAATTCATTGAGAGTACCATTATCAAATTTCTTGAGAGTAACATTATCAAATTTCTTAAGAATACCATTATCAAAGTTCTTGAGAATTCTATTATCAAAATTCTTGAGAGTACCATTATTAAATTTCCCAAGCCAACACACAGGATGCGATGGGTAAATTGCCACCATTTTATACATTTAATTTCATGCATGTGCATGGTTTGTTTTCAATTTTGTCAACTACAAAGTATAGTAGGGTCAGTTGGGCACCATATGAAAGAAAAAAGCACTGTGACACAATTCGCTCTGTCAAGTATTTGGAAACAGTATACTGTACTGCTTGGCATTCAAAAAGAGTTGGACGAGTTTAATGGTGATTAGAATGATGTGGTAGCTCAAAAAACTCACTCTGATCATTCTGGAAAGAGAAGACCTCTCAAATGTGTTGGGGAGGGCCTCAGACTCAATACAAAGGACTACATTAGGTGCTTTGAAGTGGTAGTATTACTCTAGATCAAGAGGGTGGCTGCTGGAAGACCTTATGTCTGGCAACATGACTCTACACCATGCCACACAAGAAGGAGAACCCAGTCATGGCTGTCAGACAATTTCTGTGACCACATCACCACTTACATTTGGTCACCTAACTTGACAGACTGCAACCACAATCTGTTCATCATAATCTGGATGATGAGTTTTTTTATGTGGCTCATTAAACTGATTGCTTGGTGGAGTTCACATTTCTTTACACCTGGATTCTTGAAGTTTATGCTTAGTCCTTTCTTCTTGTTTTCTCTTTCTACCTTCTGTAGGAGGTCCTGCATTCTCCTTTCCCTGTCTGTTATCAACACTGTGTCATCTGCGTATCTTGATGAGATTGTGGCCGCCAATGATGAATCCTGGCAAGGGTTTTATTTCTCTCAGAATTGTTTCGCTGCATAGGTTTAATAGATCCAGTGTGAAAACACATCCTTGTTTTACGCCCCTTTCTATTTTTGTATACCTGCTGAATTCACTTTTTATCCATACAGAAGTGGTTTGCTGCCAATGGATGTTCTTGATTATCTGAAAATTTTGAGTTTGTCAAGCATCTGTATCAAGTCTTTGTGCTGTACTTTGTCAAATGCCTTTGTGTAGTCTCTAAAGCACAGATATAGTTACTTTTGCATTTCTATTACTCTCTCGGATAGGATTCTGAGCATGACTATCACATTTCTTGTTCCGGTATCTTCAACAAAGCCACACTCTTCTTGTCCTATCTCTGGGCCAATTCTGCTTCGTGCTCTGTTCATCATAATCTGGATGATGAGTTTTTTTATGTGGCTTATTAAGCTAATTGTTTGGTGGAGTTCACATTTCTTTACACCTGGCTTCTTGAGTAGTGCTATGAAAATTGATCTACTTAGGTCTTCCAGTATATTACCACTGTTATAGATTGCATTTATCATTTCTGTGATCCTGTTTACACCTAAACCATCTAAAGATGTCAGCATCTCTATTTCAATACCATTGGGTCCTGCTACTTTGTTTCTGTTCAATTTGGTCAGTGCTGCTTCCACTTTGGTTTTCAATATTTTTGGTCAGTCCATATTTCTGTGTATTGCCGGTTGCTCTCTCTTGTCATGGAAGAAATCTCTGATATCCTCGTCTCATCTCTGAAGTATTCTTTCTTTTTCTAGTATGAGTGTTCAGTCCTTTGCTTTTATACATCCTGTTGCTGTGCAGATCTTTTGTTTTGTTAGTTCCTTTATTTTTTTATGTATTTCTCCTTTATATCATGCTCAGTCTCTCTATATCAGTGCATTTGTCATTAAGCCATTTCTCTTTAGCCTGTCTGCATTTGCTTCTTATTTCCTTGTATAATTTCTTGTATTCTGTTCCATGTCTTGGCATTGTTTTCTGTCTCTTTTGCATCATTTTTCTTCCGACATGCTTTTTTTTCTTTGAAATGATATCGTTCACTGATGTCACTAGAGCTTCTCTTAGTGTGTCTCATTTTGACCTTCTGTTTCCAATTTGTTCTTCATATTTCTTTTTCTCATTGTCCGTGTACATTTCCTGCAGGTTTGGGTCAGTGCCTTTAGACTTAACCTCCTTCACGTCGTTAGGGTTTATAAATTGAATACGCATGTCTATGAATATTTTTTGGAAGGGGTAGTTGTGTGGTTTCCTGTTACCTTCTCCACGGTAATTTATCAAGACACCACCTCTAGTTAGCTGGCTGTTGATTTCTCAAGAGTTTTTCTGCTCTTTGAAGGTTCAATTCTATTCTACCAGGTTGGTAACATCCTGTCGAACCCACAAATATTGAGTGGGGGTAGATGATATTCCACAAAAAAAATATACCTGTGTTTTTTGAGGGGTAGAAACTGAAGTAAGTCTGGTTTCTTAAAAATGGTGGCTTTGTAAATGAAATACATAGAGTAGTGTGAACAAAAGACTGTAAATATTAAGTTAATACTAAGTATAAGTTTGAATAACCCCACTTCTAGAGGTAGATAATACGAATTCCCCAGATTAGTACACATTACCAGAAGAAAAAAAGGGATATTTTAATACAAATATTATTTCACATTTTCAGGATAGTTTTAAAAAAAACATTAAAATATTTACCTTTTTTTCTTTCTTTAGCAAGTTGGCTTGGACAACTTAAGAGAGACTGCTGTATATATACACTACCAACCATAATTATTAGGCCACCCCAGTGTCTTAAAAAATGATGTATTTCATACTATTTTTTAGTATTTATTGCCAAGTGAATAATTGTAAATGAAAATAGAATGGTTCTTTTGTTATTATTACTTTGCAAAATTTTACAAGGCAAATAGCGACAATTTACCCATCGCACGCTGTAGATATGATTATATATATATATATACATATATATATATATATATATATATATATATATATATATATATATACACACACACACACTACCGGCCATAATTATTAGGCCACCCCAGTGTTTTAAAAAATGATATATTTCATACTATTTTTCAGGATTTATTGCCACGTGCATAATTGTAAATTAAAATAGAAATATCTTTTTAGTTAATACTGCACAATAACATGTGCACCAAATGAATTTATAAATATTTAATAATTACCTATATTGCAGTTACATCAATGAAAGAATGAAGAAAATTTAGGGTGATCCGGACGAGTTCATCTTTGCTTCCTTGCCTTGTAAAATTTTGCAAATAATAACAAAACAACCATTCTATTTTCATTTGGCAATAAGTGCTAAAAATAGTGTGAAATACATCATTTCTTTTAAAAAAACTGGGGTGACCTAATAATTATGGACAGTAGTGTATATATATATATATATACACCGGAGATGACAAATTTGCTTCCAACTGAATATTTACTGAGTTAATTGAAACTCAAAATACATCTTTGTGAATTTTATTTTACTTTTTTAGTTGATATTATTCAATTGGTGAGAAGCTTCCTTGAATGAAAGACATTATACCCAATATATATGTATAAAAAATGAGAGAGAGAGAGCGAGGCAGACAGAGAGTGGGGGCGAACAGGCCGAAAAGTTTACCCTGAACTGGAATCAGTCTTTAGAATCTCAAAGAAAAAATAAATAACTAGATTCAGCTATTGGTGTCTGAATGCCTACAATTAAATATCTAAAGCCGAGTGTGGAATATTAACTGACACATGCAAGTATATTTCACTCATTATTATTCTCAAAATGTTAATGCTGTATTTACTCAAAAAATGAATTATTCGTCTTAAAAATTTTTTAAAATCATTTCACCCCAAGCCAGGTGCGACCATGACAAGTGTGCAAAGGGTTTACAGCAAGAGAAAAGACTGGGTACAGTGGGTATTGAAGAAAGATAAACAGGATTTAAGAAGATAGAAGATGGCAATTGATGTTGCATCTAAATTTTTGAAGATTGTAACTATCAGGGAAGTAAGTAAACAGAAGGGATTTCCACAGACAGGTAGTGTGAGAAAAGAAGCTATTAAAGTAGAAGTAGCAATTACATTTAACTGTTTCAATGGTAAAACAGTGGGATCTGGATATTAATCTAGTCTTCTTCTTCTATGTGCCTTGTCCTTTCAGGACATAGGCGATCATGGCTTTCCACATCTCCCTATCACTGGTAGCTCTTAGCATGTTTTCTCCTGTTGCACCATGCAAGCCCCGTTCTGTCATCCACCTGCTCAGACCCTTCAAATGTGTTATCCGCTGCTTTCCCCTGTCTGTTTTTCCCTATATCCAGCCTGTCAGTATCAGGTTCTCCAAGCCCTCCTTCCTCATTGCATGTTCCAGGAACATTAGCTCTCTTTATCCAATGTTCAGCATTAATTTTCTTTTTGTTTCCATCCAAAGCCTCATCATTACTCACATGCTCGATCAATGATCCTTCTGTATCGAGATATTGATAGAGCATTGATAGGATTAATGAAGAGAAGTTTGTCACTTAACTGAGCAGTCATGGCAACTTGGGAGTTTTTGTGAAGGCATGACTATGATGTCCTCACTCATCAGGGTAACAGATTGAAAAAAATCCCTGAGGATGGAGATATCACAACTCTGCTCAGTTAAGAGATGAATTTCTCTACATTAATCCTATATATATATATATATATATATATATATATATATATATAATTAGTTATTGATCATAATTAAATCAGACCAGTAGCCAATTCTATTAAAAAGTGCTCAATACATTTATATTGTAGAGCTTTTGAATATTTTTCATTTGGAAATAAGTTCCTTGCACAACCTAGGTTTCATCTATTTAGTATCTTCAGGCAATTTTTAAAAACTGATTTTCCAACATTTTTCAAATGTAAATCAGGGATTTTTCCAGACATGCAAATGTAATTTTTAAACAACTAAAAATTTTTTTAAATTAGGGAGGAGCTACTTAAGGATCTTATATATATATATATATATTTTAGTCATCCACATACAAGCCTGTTTTGCTGTATCACAGCTCATCAGTGTGGCTAGTCACATCCACTTGCTTCTGGCAGGGATCAAAACGCGACTGATTTGGTGTCAGTCGGAGTCACTACTCCCCAAGTCATAGGTGTATGGAATCAGAGAAGGGAAATTTTAACGTGTTGTATATAAGCAGTGTATACACATGCCAGTCAACAAAAGAAATCAATTCATTTCTGAAGAGTCACGCTTATGTAGCAGAAGTGGAAACTGTTTTTAAAATTTTCTTCTCTAGAGAGCTCAATCATAATGAGAGCATAATATATTTGTCGTCCACAAGCCTGTTTCGCTGTGTATTATAACTATAGAAAATTGTCACATAACTAATCAACATCACCCCCAGCATCCTGAATCCAGATTTTCATTACATATATATATATATATATATATATATATATATATATATATATAAATCACATCATCCATGCAATGCAGTAAAGCCACTAAAACACAATGGTAACTGGGTGTGACAGAATTAGGAATAGAAACATTAATAATCAGCCGAAAGACAAATGAGTAATCTCGAGAGTAGTAGAAAGTGATTGACATTGCATTTAAACTTTTGCAGATAAAAGTTGGCTGGAAAGCATGGAGCTGGAAGGGAGTTCCACAACCCAGAAGTGTGAGAAAAGAAACTGTTAGCATAGAACTTACAGCTACATTTAGCCAATTTAGCTGTAAACTGATGAGATCTCAACACCAATCTAATCAATCAGTCAGTTAAGTGCCATACATGACACACGTTTGGGCAATCATGTCTCTTCCAATCCATGACTGACTAGGCTGAAGATTTTTCCACAGAAGGTTGTCATTGCTTTCTGCAGTAGACTGGTTGCTAACTAAAGAAAAAGAACCCAGTCTGTCTTGCTATTTAACCCATAGCTAGAGAAAGAAGAAATGGATTAATAACTTTCCTAGTGGTATTTATGTGGAAGTGAATGCAACTAATTTAACTGGAGTGCTTAAATTCATAAAGTTTAAGTGCCATAGCAAAGAAGTCATCTGAACAATTTTCATGAAAGTATTTATAGATAAGACACACAGTCTTTTTCAGTCATGGAAAACTGACTGATGCCGAACCAGCAGTTCAGGACCAATAATATTGCAGATTCTTCTTTGGATTTTATCAAAAACCTTAAGGTAAATAGAAGGAGCAATATTTTAAACATGGACAAAAATGGTAGACTTACAGATATGCAAGATAGATCTTGAAGAGAAAAATTGTCTTGCACAATACAGTGAACCAAACTTGTTAGCAGCTGACCTAGGAATGGATTCAATATTATTTGTCCACTTCACGTGAGCTGAGAACATTACCTCCGAGAAAACACAAGTCACTTTTATAGAGGTTAGTATCAGACAGGTTGATTGCAGGCAGAGATGGGTTTCTGAGATGATAAAGTAAAGAGTGTTAAATTTAACAAACCATCTTTTACCCCAGTTTAAGGGTCTTGAGGTTGGTTTCGTTAAGTTTTTTTTACAGCATATCAATCTCAATGGTTTATTTAATACTGACAAGAATTTTACAATAGATTAGTATGAATAAAATATATATTCTTTGTAAAAAATAAGTTTGTATATCAGATTTCATTGACCTATTTTTGTAAAGTGTTTTTCATTGAGAATCATTTGTAATGCTGCTATGTATGTTTTTCTCAAAAAATGTATTGCTGATAATATTTTTTTTCCTTCAAAAATGTATTGCTGATAATATTTTTTTCTTTCAAAAAATGTATTGCTGGTAATATTTTTTGCTTTCAAAAAATGTATTGCTGATAATATTTTTTTCTTTCAAAAAATGTATTGCTGGTAATATTTTTTTCTTTCAAAAAATGTATTGCTGATAATATTTTTTTCTTTCAAAAAATGTATTGCTGGTAATATTTTTTTTCATTAAAAAATGTATTGCTGATAATATTTTTTTTTCATTAAAAAATGTATTGCTAATAATATTTTTTTCTTTCAAAAAATGTATTGCTGATAATATTTTTTTCCTTCAAAAGTGTATTGCTGATAATATTTTTTTCTTTCAAAAATTGTATTGCTGATAATATTTTTTTTTCATTAAAAAATGTATTGCTGATAATATTTTTTTCTTTCAAAAAATGTATTGCTGATAATATTTTTTCTTTCAAAAAATGTATTGCTGATAATATTATTTTCTTTCAAAAAATGTATTGCTGATAATATTTTTTTCCTTCAAAAATGTATTGCTGATAATATTTTTTTCTTTCAAAAAATGTATTGCTGGTAACATTTTTTTCTTTCAAAAAATGTATTGCTGGTAATATTTTTTTTTCATTAAAAAATGTATTGCTGATAATATATTTTCTTTCAAAAAATGTATTGCTGATAATATTTTTTCTTTCAAAAAATGTATTGCTGGTAATATTTTTTTCCTTCAAAAATGTATTGCTGATAATATTTTTTTCTTTCAAAAAATGTATTGCTGATAATATATTTTTCTTTCAAAAAATGTATTGCTGATAATATTTTTTTCTTTCAAAAAATGTATTGCTGATAATATTTTTTTCTTTCAAAAAAATGTATTGCTGATATGTTTTTCTTTCAAAAAATGTATTGCTGATAATATTTTTTTCTTTCAAAAAATGTATTGCTGATAATATTTTTTTCTTTCAAAAATTGTATTGCTGATATTTTTTTCTTTCAAAAAATGTATTGCTGATAATATTTTTTCTTTCAAAAAATGTATTGCTGATAATATTTTTTTCTTTCAAAAATGTATTGCTGATAATATTTTTTTCTTTCAAAAAATGTATTGCTTATATTTTTTCTTTCAAGAAATGTATTGCTGATAATATTTTTTTCTTTCAAAAAATGTATTGCTGGTAACATTTTTTTCTTTCAAAAAATGTATTGCTGGTAATATTTTTTTTCATTAAAAAATGTATTGCTGATAATATATTTTCTTTCAAAAAATGTATTGCTGATAATATTTTTTTCTTTCAAAAAATGTATTGCTGGTAATATTTTTTTCCTTCAAAAATGTATTGCTGATAATATTTTTTTCTTTCAAAAAATGTATTGCTGATAATATATTTTTCTTTCAAAAAATGTATTGCTGATAATATTTTTTTCTTTCAAAAAATGTATTGCTGATAATATTTTTTTCTTTCAAAAAATGTATTGCTGATATTTTTTTCTTTCAAAAAATGTATTGCTGATAATATTTTTTTCTTTCAAAAAATGTATTGCTGATAATATTTTTTTCTTTCAAAAAATGTATTGCTTATAATATTTTTTCTTTCAAGAAATGTATTGCTGATTATATTTTTTTCTTTCAAAAAATGTATTGCTGATAATATTTTTTTCTTTCAAGAAATGTATTGCTGATAATATTTTTTTCTTTCAAAAAATGTATTGCTGATAATATTTTTTTCTTTCAAAAAATGTATTGCTGATAATATTTTTTTCCTTCAAAAATGTATTGCTGATAATATTTTTTTCTTTCAAAAAATGTATTGCTGGTAATATTTTTTGCTTTCAAAAAATGTATTGCTGATAATATTTTTTTCTTTCAAAAAATGTATTGCTGGTAATATTTTTTTCTTTCAAAAAATGTATTGCTGATAATATTTTTTTCTTTCAAAAAATGTATTGCTGGTAATATTTTTTTTCATTAAAAAATGTATTGCTGATAATATTTTTTTTTCATTAAAAAATGTATTGCTAATAATATTTTTTCTTTCAAAAAATGTATTGCTGATAATATTTTTTTCCTTCAAAAGTGTATTGCTGATAATATTTTTTTCTTTCAAAAATTGTATTGCTGGTAATATTTTTTTTCATTAAAAAATGTATTGCTGATAATATTTTTTTCTTTCAAAAAATGTATTGCTGATAATATTTTTTCTTTCAAAAAATGTATTGCTGATAATATTATTTTCTTTCAAAAAATGTATTGCTGATAATATTTTTTTCCTTCAAAAATGTATTGCTGATAATATTTTTTTCTTTCAAAAAATGTATTGCTGGTAACATTTTTTCTTTCAAAAAATGTATTGCTGGTAATATTTTTTTTCATTAAAAAATGTATTGCTGATAATATATTTTCTTTCAAAAAATGTATTGCTGATAATATTTTTTCTTTCAAAAAATGTATTGCTGGTAATATTTTTTCCTTCAAAAATGTATTGCTGATAATATTTTTTTCTTTCAAAAAATGTATTGCTGCTAATATATTTTTCTTTCAAAAAATGTATTGCTGATAATATTTTTTTCTTTCAAAAAATGTATTGCTGATAATATTTTTTCTTTCAAAAAAATGTATTGCTGATATGTTTTCTTTCAAAAAATGTATTGCTGATAATATTTTTTTCTTTCAAAAAATGTATTGCTGATAATATTTTCTTTCAAAAAATGTATTGCTGATATTTTTTTCTTTCAAAAAATGTATTGCTGATAATATTTTTTCTTTCAAAAATGTATTGCTGATAATATTTTTCTTTCAAAAATGTATTGCTGATAATATTTTTTTCTTTCAAAAAATGTATTGCTTATATTTTTCTTTCAAGAAATGTATTGCTGATAATATTTTTTCTTTCAAAAAATGTATTGCTGGTAACATTTTCTTTCAAAAAATGTATTGCTGGTAATATTTTTCATTAAAAAATGTATTGCTGATAATATATTTTCTTTCAAAAAATGTATTGCTGATAATATTTTTCTTTCCAAAAAATGTATTGCTGGTAATATTTTCCTTCAAAAATGTATTGCTGATAATATTTTTCTTTCAAAAAATGTATTGCTGATAATATATTTTTTCTTTCAAAATGTATTGCTGATAATATTTTTTTCTTTCAAAAAATGTATTGCTGATAATATTTTTTTCTTTCAAAAAATGTATTGCTGATATTTTTTTCTTTCAAAAATGTATTGCTGATAATATTTTTTCTTTCAAAAAATGTATTGCTGATAATATTTTTTTCTTTCAAAAAATGTATTGCTTATAATATTTTTTCTTTCAAGAAATGTATTGCTGATTATATTTTTTTCTTTCAAAAATGTATTGCTGATAATGTTTTTCTTTCAAAGAATGTATTGCTGATAATATTTTTTCTTTCAAAAAATGTATTGCTGATAATATTTTTCTTTCAAAATGTATTGCTGATAATATTTTTTTCTTTCAAAAAATGTATTGCTGGCAATATTTTTTCTTTCAAAAAAAATGTATTGCTGATAATATTTTTTTCCTTCAAAAATGTATTGCTGGTAATATTTTTTTCTTTCAAGAAATGTATTATTTGGTAATATTTTCTTCTTTCAAAAATGTATTGCTGGTAATATTATTTTTTCTTTAAAAAATGTATTGCTGATAATATATTTTTCTTTCAAAAATGTATTGCTGATAATATTTTTTCTTTCAAAAAATGTATTGCTGATAATATTTTTTTCTTTCAAAAAATGTATTGCTGACAATATTTTTTTCTTTCAAAAAATGTATTGCTGATAATATTTTTTCTTTCCAAAAATGTATTGCTGGTAATATTTTTTCTTTCAAAAAATGTATTGCTGATATTTTTCTTTCAAAAAATGTATTGCTGATAATATTTTTTCTTTCAAAAAATGTATTGCTGATAATATTTTTTTCTTTCAAAAATGTATTGCTGATAATATTTTTTCTTTCAAAAAATGTATTGCTGGCAATATTTTTTTCTTTCAAAAAATGTATTGCTGATAATATTTTTTTCCTTCAAAAATGTATTGCTGGTAATATTTTTTTCTTTCAAGAAATGTATTGTTGGTAATATTTTCTTCTTTCAAAAAATGTATTGCTGGTAATATTATTTTTCTTTTCAAAAAATGTATTGCTGATAATATATTTTCTTTCAAAATGTATTGCTGATAATATTTTTTTTCTTTCAAAAATGTATTGCTGATAATATTTTTTCTTTCAAAAAAATGTATTGCTGATAATATTTTTTCTTTCAAAAAATGTATTGCTGATAATATTTTTTCTTTCAAAAATGTATTGCTGGTAATATTTTTTCTTTCAAAAAATGTATTGCTGATATTTTTTCTTTCAAAAAATGTATTGCTGATAATATTTTTCTTTCAAAAAATGTATTGCTGATAATATTTTTTTCTTTCAAAAAATGTATTGCTGATAATATTTTTTTCTTTCAAAAAAATGTATTGCTTATAATATTTTTTCTTTCAAGAAATGTATTGCTGATTATATTTTTTTCTTTCAAAAAATGTATTGCTGATATTTTTCTTTCAAGAAATGTATTGCTGATAATATTTTTCTTTCAAAAATGTATTGCTGATAATATTTTTTCTTTCAAAAAATGTATTGCTGATAATATTTTTTCTTTCAAAATGTATTGCTGATAATATTTTTTTCTTTCAAAAAATGTATTGCTGATAATATTTTTTCCTTCAAAAATGTATTGCTGGTAGTATTTTCATTAAAAAATGTATTGTTGGTAATATTTTCTTCTTTTCAAAAAATGTATTGCTGGTAATATTATTTTTCTTTAAAAAATGTATTGCTGATAATATTTTTTTCTTTCAAAATGTATTGCTGATAATATTTTTTTCTTTCAAAAAATGTATTGCTGATAATATTTTTCTTTCAAAAAATGTATTGCTGATAATATTTTTTCTTTCAAAAAATGTATTGCTGATAATATTTTTTTTTCCTTCAAAAATGTATTGCTGGTAATATTTTTCATTAAAAAATGTATTGTTGGTAATATTTTCTTCTTTCAAAAAATGTATTGCTGGTAATATTATTTTTCTTTAAAAAATGTATTGCTGATAATATTTTTTTCTTTCAAAAAATATATTGCTGATAATAT
This sequence comes from Ascarosepion bandense, assembly GCA_037127315.1. Lineage (NCBI taxonomy): Eukaryota > Metazoa > Mollusca > Cephalopoda > Sepiida > Sepiidae > Ascarosepion > Ascarosepion bandense. The sequence continues at coordinate 2,707,339 of JBBBDQ010000720.1, forward strand.
TTTTTGCTTTCAAAAAATGTATTGCTGATAATATTTTTTTTTCAAACAATGTATTGCTGATAATATTTTTTTCTTTCAAAAAATGTATTGCTGATAATATTTTTTTCCTTCAAAAATGTATTGCTGATAATATTTTTTTTCTTTCAAAAAATGTATTGCTGGTAATATTTTTTTCTTTCAAAAAATGTATTGCTGATAATATTTTTTTCCTTCAAAAATGTATTGCTGATAATATTTTTTTCCTTCAAAATTGTATTGCTAGCAATATTTTTTTCTTTCAAAAATGTATTGCTGGTAATATTTTTTCTTTCAAAAATATATTGCTGGTAATATTTTTTCTTTCAGAAATGTATTGCTGGTAATATTTTTTTCTTTCAAAAACGTGTTGATGGCAATATTTTTTTTCTTTCAAAATTGTATTGCGGGTAATATTTTTTCCTTTAAATATTTTATATTCAAATCAACAGTCAGTGCTAAATTTGTAACTGAATGGCATGAAGAACATTCTAGTGAAACAGAACATCTTATCTAGCCTGAACAGTCCCCAGATCACAACTTCATTGAACATTTATAGTTCATTTTAGAAGAACAAGTAAGAAGTTGATATCCTTCACCATCATCATTCAAAGAACTGGAGACTGTTTTAGCTGAAGAATGGATAAGTATACTTTTGGAAACAATTCAAACTTTGTACAAGTTGATCCTATGCAGAATTTCAGCTGTAATTACTGCCAAAGGCAGTCCTACCCCATACTGAAATAAATTTGCTTGAAATTTCAAGGTGTTTCTATTATTTAGTCCACCTCATATATATATATATATATATATATATATATATATATATATATCGTTCAATGGATAAATTATCCACATTTTATATTTTAATTTTATACATGCATGTTGCTTTTTTTATTTTGTCATCTGTACAGTAAGGCCAGTTGGGTTTCGTCTGTGAAAAAAAGAGCAGTCAGTCAGTTAAGTGCCATACGTGATACACGCTTGGGCGATCATGTCTCGAAAAAGACATGACTGACTGGGCAGAAGATTATCCCACAGTAGGTCGCCATTGCTTTCTGCAATAGAAAGGTTGCCAGTGAAAGCTATAGAACCCAATCTGTCCTGTTATTTGACTCATAGCTAGAGGGGGGAAGAGATGTATTATATTATTAAGTAGCAACTAGTGGGGGATCTGTTTATTACTTCATAACAATATAATGATCCCCCACTGTATGCCCATTAGAAACCTTAATCCTGTTTTCAACTATTATATTCAGTCAGTCAGTTAAGTGCTATACATGATACATGCTTGAGCGATCATGTCTCAAAAGAGACATGACTGACTAGGCAGAAGATTATCCTGCAGTAGATTGCCATTGCTTTCTGCAGTAGACTGGTTGCCAGCCAAGGCTACAGAACCCAATTTGTCCTGTTATTTAACCCATAACTGGAGAGAAGAGACAGATTAATAACTTTCCCAAAGGTATTCGTGCATAAGCCAATGTAGAGAATTCAACTGGAATTCGAACTTGGCTCCCCGATTTCTCATTTCGAGCCAATATCCACTGCACCACAATGTACAAAAAGAGCACCATGATGTAATTCACTCTGCCAGAAATTTGGAAACAACATGCTGTACTGCTTGGCATTCATGCTAGAATCTATAATACAAATATTTCAGAATGTTTGGAGGGGGATTAGGAAGGTGTGGCAGCTCAGAAAACTCACTCTGATCATTCTGACAAGAAAACTCCTGAATCTGTTTGCGAGGGCCCCAGACTCAATACATAGGCCTACATCAAATGTCTTAAAAAATAAGTGATGTCCTGGGTCAATAGGGTGGCTGCTGGAAGACTCTGTGTCTGGCTACAAGATTCGGCACAATGCCATACAAGCAGGAGAACCTAGTCATGGCAGTTGTTGGGACGTCCGCACCTATTTGGCTATAATGGACTATTCCATTACTATGTAAAGTAATGGTGGCATCTGCGTAGGAGAGTGTGCCGAGCAGCCGATCGACAAGTCTGTCGTAGAGTTCCGGTGATGACCCGGAAGTACCCATTGCTCATACTACGTCTTACGACGGTTGAGACGATTAACCTTTGTTCTTGTATTGGATACTAATAACCTTTGTAAATACTATTTTCACGGAATACAACAATTAACCTATTCCTGTTGTTGAGTTATTTATTCTTACTCACGACATAACAGCAGTCCAAGAATTTCTGCAACCACATCAACCCTTACATTTGGCCCCCTAACTCCACAGACTGCAACCCCCTTGACTATTATGTATGGAATGCATTTGAACAAGAGACCAACAAAACTGTTCCTAACACCAAAGGTGAACTTAAGGTAAGGATTATGACAGCATTCACCAAGTTAAACAAGGAGACTGTCCAGAAGAGGTGCAGGAGATTTGGAAGTCTTCTGGAGGTCATGACTGAAGCCAATTATTGAATAAATTTACTCTTCAGTATTTTAAGATATTTGGCTGTAATTTTGGAAATATATCTGTTAAAATGAGATGTCAGCATTATTTTCATTTCTTGTGTAATTTAGATGAAAATTTATCCATCGCATCACACCCTCTTTCTCCCTATATATATATATATATATATATATAGTCATCCGCAGACAGATCTGTTTCGCTGTATCACAGCTCATCAGTATGGTTAGACTCCGACTGCCTTCACTCCAGGATTGAAACCCAACTGAATTGTCGTCAGTCAGCGACTCCACCCCTGGGTGTTTGGCAGAAGAAGGCAGACCTTTTAGCGTGTATATTGTCATTATACCTGTATGTATATTGTCATTATATATATATACAAGAAAAATTAAGGCAGACACGTTATTTCATGGTAAATCGGAAGTATAGGCCCATTTCAGGCAAACCATTCGTCTTTATTTTACAAAGATTCATGTAAAATAAAGACGGATGGTTCACCTGAAATAGGCCTATACTTCCGATTTACCATGAAATAACGTGTCTGCCTTAATTTTTCTTATATTTACTCTACATGTATTTATATACATATATATTTAGAGCTCTCTTAGAGAGTTATCCTACCACTGTATGTACAGGATACTCGTTTGGATTCTTCTATACCCACACTGCATGCTGATATATATATAACAAGAATTTAAGAGAAAAAAGATATACATATATAAAACATTCAAATATATATATATATATATATATATATATATATATATATATATATTCTTCATTTGTAAATGAGTTATTACACGGCCTAGGTTTTTACCATGTGGTGCCTTAAGGCAATTTGCAATAACTAATTTTACTGTTTTTTTTTAAGAACGCTCATGTAACAGAAATGTTTGAATGTGCAATTTTCAAAATGATAACATTTTCATCCATGGTTGTATGAATCTAATAAGTATTTTTTAGTATGGTTACACTTATTCATAATTTCTGTTCTTTCATTCAGTAATTCATTTTTGTTTGGGAATAACATGATAGCTCACTTTTTTTCCTAGCACAGTCTACATATTTTGCCACCGTTGTGAGGCTTGGCTGTTTTCTCTATTCTCCACCTTATGTCTAGATCTTTTCCATATTTTAATTTCAATTTCCACATGTGGCTAGCCAATTTTGTGCAATTTTTAAAGTTCTCTATTTTAAATGTAGACCTGTGATTGAACCATCTGGTTTTAAAGGTGTCTTTGGTTGATCTCAAATATGTTTTGTTTTTGACCATTTAAGTCATGCACTTTTGCTTTGTAAATGACTTCTTTTGTATCACAAATTCCTTGAAGTGGGCATTTATTTTTGTTTTATATACACACAATGTTTTTTCTATGTATATTTATTTTTTTCTTTTGTTACCTGTACTACTTTTTACCTTATCATTTTTCTTTTCTCTTACATTTTTGTTTTCAGATAAAATATTTTTGCTAAACTTTGACTGAAGAAAAGTGTGTTTATCATTTTTTACATCCAAATAAAATGATTTTCGTTTGCAACCTTCTGAAAAATTAAAGAACCAGTTTTTATTATTTTGCCTGACTGAATTAATATCTCATATCCTCATCTTTGTTGTTTTTAATTTGACATCATCTCAGTCAATAAACTCCTTTATGAGCCTGTAAATAGTCTATCCCATCAGCCATCTGCATGACTCAGCAGGAAATAAAGCTGAGGTACATTTAACATGAAAGGAAACAAAGAAGGAAGTTATTAGTAGTGTGACCAAAAGAGAAAAAGACAAAGGCAATTATATTTATTGTGTCTGTTGCAAACACGGAATTTACTTTAGTGAAATAGGAAGAAAATGGTAAAATATGAAGTGGTTAAGTGCAATGAATTGGAATACAGAGGCAAGTCCGTCCGAAGTAAATATTTGATTAGAATTGATTTTACAAAGTTTAGGCTTGAGTTGACTGGAATAGCAAATGGTGCCTTCCAAAATCTAAACAAAGTATTAAGAAACAGAAAAATTCTGTTAGAAACAAAGAAAAGAGTAATGAACTATTACCTAATATCAACTCTCCCATATGACAGTGGGTGCTCAACAATCCCTTCACAGATGAAGAAGAGACTTGAAGCAACAGAAACAAAGAAAAGAGTACTGAACTGTTAAACTAAAAGCAACAGAAATATCGTTCTACAGAGGCATACTGAGAATGTCATGGACTGAAAATATATGTAATGAGGAAGTTTTAAGGAATATATTTTTTATTATCATTTCACCCCAAGCAAGATAAGAAAGCTACTGGTGCACAGGAGGTTACATTAAGAGTAAAAACAAGATACAGGGAATGTCGAGGAAAGATGGATAGGAATTAAGTAGATAGAAGATGGAAATTGCATCTAAACTTTTTGTGAGTGTAGATATCAGGGAAGCAAGCAAATGGAAAAGAGTTCCACAAATGGGAAGTGGGAGAAAAGAAACTGTTAGAGTAGAAGAAAAAAATTTTAAAAAAGAACACTTTTGCATAGAATCAGAAATTTATAGGACACATAATGTGGAAAGAAAGCTTAGAGAATTCAACACTCACACTTAAAGGCAAAACTCGAGCCACAAGATTAGCAACTAGGTCCCACCCTTTTACTGTAAAACTGATAAATTGTAAACGCAAATTCTGTGCCAGCAGCTTCTTTTCTCGCACTTCCCACCTGTAGAATTCCCTTCTGCTTACTTGCTTTCCAGACAGCTGCAATCTTCAAGAATTCAAATGTAAAGTCAATAGTCATCTCCTGTCTCACTAACTTGCATCCTCTCTCTCATGCTCCTTTCTCTGTCCACCCCACTCTCATCCTTCTCTTACCCACTTACTGACACCCCATATAACCTGTCACTCTTTCTCATAACTTTCCTCCTATGTAACCCCCTGCACAACAGTGTCAGTAAAATGCCTTGCTTGGGGTGACATGATTATAAAAAAAAACTGGAGCAGAGAGAAACAGTGAGTAACATATTTAACAAGCTTGTTTAAACTATTGACAGAGTAACGACTGGGAGGAATGGTGAAAAAACAAACTTTACCAAGAGTTACAAAGAACAGGAAGTTGTGGAGAGCCATGATTTCCCATGAAGAAACGCAGCATATGGAAGTAGGCTTCCTTTTTTCATCCTGAATAAGAACATTTTTCCTGTTGTCTCAAGTACAACAATTTAAATATCTGGGAAGTATTTTTATAGAGGACGGAAAGTGCGACACTGAAATCCAAAGATGTATCAAAATAGCAAAAAATGCCTTCCAAAAACTAAGCAAAATATTAAACATAAACATTTCATTAGAAACAAAGAGAAAGCAACTGGACTGTTATGTTGGTTGGTTGTTCTGGTTTCATGGCAAATCAACCTCGCAGGTCATTTATTGCCAACTAAATTTTATTTATTTATTGCTGGTAATACCTTTTTCTTTTAACAATTTATTGTTGTTTTTCTATAAGTTTTGTGTCTAGTAATACTTTTTTATTTTCGAGCATCAAGATTCATTGGGATTTGTTTTTTAAGGGCAGGGTCTCCAAGTCCTACCCTTGTTATTTAACACATAACTGGAGGGAAGGGACGGATTAATATCTTTCCCAATAGTACCCATGTTTAAGTGAATGCAGGGTATTCAACTGGAATTTGAACTTGGCTCACCGATTTCTCTTTTCAAGCTGATATCCACTGCACCACAATGCACATCTATCACTATACGCTTACAGAACCTGGTCTTCCCAAGCGACTGACCAGGCTCAACGTTGCTAAACTTCGGCAATTGGACGAGAACCAGTGTATTCAATGTGATATGGCCGTAAGCTGGACTGTTATGTAATATCAATCCTATATAGATGTGAATATCCTCACAGGTGCAGAAGAATCTTCAAGAAGCAGAAATGTGGTTCTACAGAAAGATGCTGAGAATACCAGGGACTGAATATGTAAGCAATGAATGACAAAGCTTTATAGAAAATGGAAACACAAAGGACACTTATACTTAACCTCAGAAAGAGATAGTCGGAATTTCTTTGTCATATAATGAGGAAAGAGGGCTTGGAAAATTTCATACTCACAGGACAGATTGAAAACAAGAGAGACAGAGGACATCAACATATATCCTACCTAGCAAGCATCAGTCAATGGATGGCAGAACAAAGTTTGGGAGAGATGACAAAAAGACAATTTTATTAAGAGCTGTAAAGGACCGGAAATAGTGGAGAACCATGATTACCTACATCCTGACACAGCACACAAAAGAAGTTAAGAAAATGTTTTCTGTGTAGGTTCACTTGTCTTTGTCAATAAAGATTTGCAATGATTGTTTTATTATATTTTTAAGAATTTGTGACAGACAGTAATAATTGAACCATCTGAAGTGAACACAACATGAAGAAAATTGCTTACATATAAACAGCAATAATATTTTTAGGTGCCACTCGTAAATATAACCTCATAACCAATCAGCATAAGTGAATTTATTCTTAACCAATAAAAATTAGTAATCAAAATTGTTTCTGGAGCCTCTAAGAAACTATAGATAACTTTCTTAGTCAGAATTTGAATGTTAACATGACTAGCTACTCACAATATTTTGTTATGGTTTATAAAATGGCAAGTGTGCTAAAAATAGGAAAAGGTAGACACACTGACGACAAGAATTTAAAATTGGGCGACAAAACCATTAAACAAGTTTCTTTTGGTAGGAGTAGCAGTAAGAAGTAGGAGTAAGAAGTAGGAGTGAAGGACAGTAGTTTGGTAAAGAGATTTTGAAAAGAGGAAGAGGCTTGTCAGTTGACAACTAGAGTCCAGAAGGGATAGACGCGTTTACTACTATCCTCCCAGAGTGAAGAGAATTCAGCTAGTCTGCTCCTGTATCCACACACGAAAATTAACAGTTGTTAACTCGATGTAAAAACCTAAAGTTTTATATAAAAAATAAACATCATTAATTCAAGTTTGTGTTATCTTCTAATTATACAAAAGAAAGCAACACAACAATTTCATTTTATATTTTACAGAAACAATATATTTCATTCTTGAAAATGTTGTTCCTTTAAAATTATGTAGACAGCAAGTTTATTAACTCCACTTTCTTTTTCAATTTCATATTTCAAACAAACCTATAAACAAATACAAACAGACCATAATGTAGTTTTCCTGTGCCTTTTCTATAAATACTTTCATGGTAATTGTTCAGATGAACTCTTTGCTTTGGTACGAAGACTTTATGCATTTGTTCTGTTGTTTCGTTTTGGTATAAATTAGAAGATAACATAAACTTGAATTAATGTCGCTTATTTTTTTTATATAAAACTTTAAGTTTTTACATCACGCTAACAACCGTTAATTTTTGTGTGTGGATACAGGAGCAGACTAGCTGAATTCTCTTCACGGTGGGATCATAGTAGTAAATGCGTCTATCCCTTCTGGACTCCAGGCCTCAACTGACAGCGTCTTCCTCTTTTCAAGTCTCTCCACCAAACTACTGTCCTTCACTCCTACTTCTTACTGCTACTCCTACCAAAAAGAAACCGTTAACTTGTTTTGCCACCAAATTTTGAATTCTTGGTGTCAGTGTGTCTACCTTTTTCTATCTTTAGCACACTCGCCATTTTATAAACCATAACACATTTAAGCACAGTACTAGATCAATTCAAATTTGATGGTCTCCTCAATTCAAATTTGATGTTTGTGCTAGCTTGAAGTAACAAGTCATTGTGACTGAGGATTTGAGTGTCCTGGCCTTGTTCAGATTGTTGTTTAAGCAAGATTACACACGCTCACCCAGAAACAGTAACTAAGGTTTGCTCATCATAGTTGCAGTATAAACCACAGGGGGACTTTGTGGGTGTTGAAAAAACACAAGTGTGTCTGAGCAAGTGTCTGCAGTGGGGATTAGCTAGATGCCTTTGTAGGCAGGCATCCTTAGATACGAGCGACCAACCATACATACATACAATTAGAAAATAAAAACAAAAAGAACATTGAAAGCTTTTGGCTATTGTCCTTATCTTTGTTGTGATTATGAAAAAATTTTGGTTATTATATCTTTCATGGATGTGCGTTGTGCTGTGGTGGATATCAGCTCGGAACGACAAATTTCAAATTTCAGCTGAATTCCTTGCATTCACTTATGCACAAATACCCTTGGGAAAGGTATTAATCCATCTCTTCCCTCCAGTTATGGGTTAAATAATAGGACAGATTGGGTTCTATAGCCTTGGCTGACAACCAGTCTACCGCAGAAAGCAATGGCAACCTACTGCGGGATAGTCTTCTGCCCAGTCAGTCTTTCGAGACAAGATTGCCCAAAGCGTGTATCATGTATGGCAATTAACTGACTGACTGATATCTTTCAACTATTTTAAATGCTACAAGCTCATTTGACCTTGTCAGACTCTTTTCCTCTGGACAGAGAGGAACCCAAATGAGGCTTTGCCAAAGGGCAGAATCTCATCTAGGGTAAATAGACATGAATCTGACCTCACATATGCTGGATCTATGGGGAATTTTTGCCTGAGTATACAAATTTGAAATGCCACACATAAACCAGACTTGTGCCACATCCAACTTTTGTGGGGAGGCTCAGGTAAATATAAAACTAGGTAACCATCAAAGAATTTCAAACTGAACTCTTTTTTCAACCTATTTCCTATCTGAGACAATCCTGCACAAATACAAATCTATCATCTGACTGTACATGAAATAATGCTGCCATATCTGGTCAGGTGCTCCTGCTATCCACTTAAGGGTTCTTCACAAAATTCAACGGAAAAACTGTCATGTGATTGATTGCGACTTGGCAGCTCAGATACAGTCACTTTCTCACCAGCGCAATGTGGCTTCCCTGTGTCTCTTTTACAAATATTTTCACAGCTTCTGCTCTGATAAACATAGCTCACTGATGCTCCCTATATATGAATTTACTTGAGTCAAAAGATTAGCAATTAGGTCCCACCCTTTTACTTTGAAACCAATAAAATATAAATGCAAATTCTACTTCATCAGCTTCTTTTCTTGCACTTCCCACCTGTGGAATTCCCTTCTGTTTACTTGCTTCCCCAACAGCTACAATCTCCAAGAATTTAAATGTAAAGTCAATAGTCATCTCCTATCTCACTAACCTGCATCCTCTCTCTCATGCTTCTTTCTTTGTCAACTCCACTCTCTTCAGTATTCTCATCCTTCTCTTACCCACTTCCTGACACCTTCTGTAACCTGTCACTCTTTCTCATAACTTTTCTCCTATGTAACCCCCTGCAAAACAGTGGCAGTAAAATGCCTTTCTTAGGGCAATACAACGTGGCTATTGCTCACCCATTGTTCACTGTGTTTTAGTCTTCATTAGATTAACTAAATTATGCGGTTTTAAATTCCCTGAAGGTTACCTTGACAAACACCTCCTCCATGGATACCTTGGGGAACAAACTCACCATGTCCAGGCTCACAATCTGGTTGTATTGGATGGAAGCATCTTTGATTATTTCCATGAAGTGGATGAAATTTTGGACATATGATGGTGACTTTCCTGTTCATGTGTCTGTTATATCCACAGCAGGTGTCACACAGAGCCTTGGAAGCTACTAATTGAATTGGGAGGAATAACGGTTTTTTGAATTTTGGGGAGACCACGTATATGAAGTACCTTGCCGTTATGTTGTGATAACTGTCTGTATGTCTTAGGTGGGACAAAGTTCTTGTTCTTGATTATGGTCTGTGACAGTTTTCTTTCTGTTTTTTTTCCTCCAGTTGATATTTGATAGAAAACTGGAAGACCTCATTACAAATGGTAGCTAAAGTAAAGTTAAGACCCAACAATGGAGGCAGAAAGAAAATGTAAATAGTGTAAATAATTACATCTCAGAAACAGACAGATACAGGGTGTCCATAAAGTCTGTGTGCACTTTAAAAAATTTATAACTTTATTTGTATTTGTGATAAAAATAATCTGTAAACTTGAAACATAATACAGTGTTTCAATGAGATGGAGCTCCTTGTCACTTTGCTCTGTGTGTTAAACAGTTTCTAAATTGGGAATTTCCTAACAGATGAATTGCAAGAGGTGGACCATTTTATTGGCCTCCACGTTTTTTTATGGGGACATGTAAAAACATATGTGTATGCAATCAAACCTAGCTCATTAGAAGATTTGAAAACTGAAATAACTAATGTGATTTCAGGCATTACTGTAAATCAATTGGCAAATGTTTTCCATGAACTGCAAAATTGTATTACCCTTTGTATTGCTTATGATGGAGGACATGTGGAAACTTAAATAAAATTTTAATAAAACTTTACAAAATAGATTTCCTTCTTTCTAATCTTTTTTACAAGTTATTTTTATCGCAAATACAAATAAAGTTATAAATTTTTTAAAGTGCACACAAACTTTATGGAGACTCTGTATTAAGAGCCAGATGTTTCATTTGAGGCATAGGGAGCTGGCTAATATTTCTTTGATTTGGCCTTGTGTCAGACTTAACCAAACTCCTACAGCTTACAGGATTTATGCAGAATTATCATCAGAAGGTTTTCATCAGAAGGTTGGTCGTCAGCAGGTTGGAATATGTGGAATTGTGTGGCATGGAATAATAAAATAGACATTTTTCATGTTAAAACAGAAATTTATTAAAGAGAAAGACTAACATAAGTTGTAGGAGTTAATTTTAATGTGCAATTAGAAACATTATTGGGAGGTTAAGAGTAGAGTAGAATGTTCGTAGTAGTAATTGTTGAAAGAGATAAGGAGAAAGAGAAAGAGAAAGAGGACAATGTCCTGAGTTGACTTGAAACTTTGTGTCTCTCCTGGCTGCTCCCATCTCTGACTCTTGACTGGCCCAGGTCATTTATATAGTCTTTTTGAATTTAGCACTGGATCAAGTCCTCAAGTAGGCAATTGGTCAAAAATCATTTTAACACATACTTGTGAAATCTGGGTTCAGACTTTTTCTTTAAGCACATGGTCAATCATTTATCTATTTGTGGAAAACCAGGATTTCACATGTCATTGTGAATTTTTGTAAAAGAGAAGAAGGTTGATTTTAATTAATTTCTGATACACATTAATTTGAAAACAGCCAGAGACTACCATGTATTGCTGTCAATTTTCAGCAAAAATGCAAAAACTATGAATCTTTTTCAGCTTTTGGAGAACATATCAGCTGAAATATGATAACAACTGCAGAGATAAGGAGGCTAGTCGGAATATTTCATCAAATCAAATTAGTGTGTTTTAGTTAGTTACTATTAGGTTTTTCTGGTCCAAAACTACAAGAAAAGACATGAAGTGAGGATGAAACTCACTAGATAGTCTTTAAGACTAGCTTACGAACCATCAGACCATAATATTCACTAAGTTTACTTTAGAAACAAGACTTTAAATTTAGGGGATTCAGCTAAGCTTGTCTGCCATTGATATTTTTTTTATAATCATATCACTCCGAAGCAAGGCAGTTTACTGCCATTGTTTTGCAGGGTGTTACATAGAAGGAAAGTTATGAGAAAGAGTGACAGGTTATAATGGGTGTCAGGAAGTGGGTAAGAGAAGGATGAGAATACTGAAGAGAGTGGAGTGGACAGAGAAAGGAGAATGAGAGAGAGGATGCAGGTTAGTGAGATAGGAGATGATTATTGACTTTGCATTGAAATTCTTGGAAATTGTAGTTGTCAGAGAAGCAAGTAAATGAAAGAGAATTCCACAAAGAAAAGAAGCTGTTGGAGTAGAATTTACATTTATATTTTATTGGTTTCAAAGTAAAAGGGTGAGACCTAGTTGCTAATCTTGTGGCTCCAGTGAATTCATTTATAAGGGGGCACCAGTGAGCTAAGTTCATCAGAGCAGAAAGGTTATTTATTAGGTTATCTTGTTCTGGCTCAGGACCAAAGGTCAGCATCCAGTCAGACTCAAAATTGTAACTTTAATAATAGAAACTTCATACAATCTGTCCTGTTATTTAACCCATAACTGGAAGGAAGAGGCGGATTAATACCTTTTCCAAGGGTATTGGTGCATAAGTGAATGCAATGAATTCGGCTGGAATTCGAACTCGGCTCCCGGATTTCTCGTTCCAAGCCAATATCCACTGCACCACAACGCACATCCCATGGCAAAATATTCAAATAGCTATTTATTAAACTTAACTTAGTCTGGCACAAGATAAAAAAAGCACTGATACACAGTGAAAATCAAAGCTACTGTGATCGTAATGTTTTATGAAATTAGACTACTAACCACTTCACCATGCCCCTCATTTTTTAGATTATAATCTAAACTTATTTATAAATGGAACTGTGTGTGTGTGTGTGTGTGTGTGTGTGTGTGTGTGTGTGTGTGTGTGTGTCCGTTACCTATAGACTCCGAAACGGCTGAACCAATTTTCTTGAAAATTTACACAGTTGTACTATAAGCGTCTGCGAGTATTCTTAGCTAGGTTTTGTGTCGAGGTACCCCCGATAAATATTGAAAATCGATAATCAAAATAATTGGGTTATAGGAGTGGTCCAATTTTAATTAAATTTCATACACTCATAGACAAAGACATAAGAAACGATATTCAGAAGTTTCAAGGTTGCAGTTCTTACAATAGTGCAGAAAATTGATAATATATATATATATATAAAAGGCAAGATGTTTGTGTGTGTCTGTTTATCTGTATTTTTTCAGCCCTTTTATTTTAGTTTTTGCTTCAGGTTTGGCTCTAAGTAGGTATAATTGTAGTTCTTAGTCTCAGCCATGATACCATTCACTCAGAGGACTTATTTAGCCTTCAAAATTCAGTTTAAAACAAAAAAACCTTATTTGATATCAATACCAAGAAATCAAAATTTGACTTACATCCATTCATTTTTCTTTCAGTCTACGGTTTCACTTTAACGGGAAACAACTATTGCTTTTTAGTCTTTCGTGCCAACGTCCAAAGAGTCTGAACTCTAGGACCATGGATTAGTTTTAAAGCTTTCATCACACCCGAGCAACGCCGGGCTTTACTGCTAGTTTGTTAATAATTTATTTTTAAGATTATTATTTATTATAAATCTGTAAAATTTTACTGTATTATTCAATTTTGTGCATAACTTTGTTTCAAAATCATGCATCTGCTTACTGATTTTTATTGTTGTTAGATGAAAGAAAAACTAGTCCAAAATTAATCACAGTCATAATTCTTCATCTAAAATATTCTGACAAATTGAAATTATTACCCGTAGGTGTAAAAGCAAGAGAAATGAGATCAAAAATTAAAAATAACCTGCAAAGCGTCATCAAAGAAATTCAGACAATTTAGCAATAATATGTCTAATCATGAACAACAAAAATAAGCTAAAAAGAAAATTGGTCAAAAATGAATAATAATTGACAGCGTTTCATTTCAGAAGCCAATTAACGGCAACTTTAATCTGTCATGTTTCTTTTGTGTTTTATCCATGCACAGTAGAATTCATACAGTTCGTGACAAGAATAATAATTTTGTAAATCATTTTCATAATATGTTCCGATGAAATTCAAGTCAGTGGTAATCATATCAATAGTTCTATCTAATTTTCAACCATAAGATATTCAATAAGGAAACTAAGTCAACTGACAACAACCATGTATACCTTTATCTTCTGACTTAAATAAGAGTTTATTTCTTCCTGGTCTCTCCAGTTTTCTTTTTTTGGCAGACCTGAAGGAGACTACCACCACCTTTAAATTTGGTGTTTTTCATTTTTTTGTTAACTTTTTTCAGTGCAGTCTTATCGATTATTAGATAAAGTTTCCGATTATCCAAAAAATTTGGAAAAATTTCAATATTTAAACAATTTTAGTGGGGGCTCAGTTTCTCATACAACATTATAGTAAATCAATCCTCCATTTTGGAATCACTTGCATTGGGGTCACTTTGTTTTGGGTTTTTTTTGGATGAGTTGTTGCTCTTGTTTTTGTCTTTTTCAAGTTTTCTTCAGTTCTCATGATGGCATCTTCCTCGGAAACTCCAAGAATGGCTTTATTCAAAAATTTTGCAAAGGATTCAGTAGTTGAATATGCACTAGCAAAAAGTTAATTGCACAGGATCGATTTACTATAAGGTTATATGAAAAACTGACCCTCCCCTAAAATTGTTTAAATGTTGAAATTTTTACAAATTTTTTTGTCAATCTGAAAGTTTAGGGTTTAATCGATAAAATTGCACTAAAAAAAGTAAAAAAAAAATTGATAATCAACAAATTTACAGGTGGGGGTAATGTCGTACCAACGAGTGGTTCCAAAATGGAGGATTGATTTACTATAATGTTCTATGAAAAACTGATCCGCCACTAAAACTGTTTAAATATTGAAATTTTTCCAAATTTTTTTTGCCAATCAGAAAGTTTAGGGTGTAATTGATAAGATTGCATTGAAAAAAGTAAAAAGAAAAATGAAAAACAAGAAATTTAATGGAGGTAATAGTCTCCTTCAGGTCCACTCTTTTTCCTTCTTTCTTACGAGTTGTTTTTCTTCCTACTTATTCCTGCTTTCCCCTCAGCAGTTTCTCCTTCAATAGGCATTTTCTTCACCTTACAACTTTCTTTTCATTTGTTTATTCTTTCAGCCTAAGAAGATTTCTTCTTTTATGTG
Organism: Ascarosepion bandense; assembly: GCA_037127315.1. NCBI lineage: Eukaryota > Metazoa > Mollusca > Cephalopoda > Sepiida > Sepiidae > Ascarosepion > Ascarosepion bandense. Next base: position 2,722,387 of record JBBBDQ010000720.1, read on the forward strand.
CCATGTCCTTTCAGGATGTAGGCGATCACGGCTTTCCACATCTTCCTATCCCTGGTGGCTCTAAGCACGCTTTCTCCTGATGTACCATGCAACCCTCGTTCCATTATCCATCTGATCAGATCCTTCAAATATGTTATCCGCTGCTTTCCTCCGTCTCTTTTTCCCTCTATCTGGCCTGTTAGTATCAGGATCACCAAGCCCTCCTTCCTCATTGCATGTTCCAGGAACTTTAGTTGTCTCTTCCTGATGCTCAGTATTAATTTCCTTTTCGTCTCCATCCTTTCCAAAACCTCATCATTGCTCACATGCTCAATCCATGATATTCACAGCATCCTTCTGTAGAACCACATTTCAGCTGCTTCAAGTTTTTCCTTCATCTTCAAAGATATTGTCCAACATTCACTGCCATATTGAAAACTATTTCAGTCCATTTATTATCCAGCACATTTTAACTACTTTGTTTTTTGCCTTTGCTGAACCTAAGTAAAATCCCAAGTTCATTGGTTATTTTCACAATCTAACAATCTAATATCTTTTATCACTATAAATAAATTTTGAATGGTTTCCAAGACATTTTGACTGATATGAAAAACTATTGGTAAGGTAATTGAAGATTTAGAGACCAGAAGTAAATATCTGACAAATATTACAAGAAGACTGTTTATACTTGAAGCTCTTGGGGGAGATGGTTAATGTTTCTTAATTCAATCTTGTGTCATACAAAACCAAACTCACTACAGCTTAAGGATTTATCGAGAATTATCATCAGAATTACCAGAAGTTTTTCATCAGAAGTTTGGTAGCAGGTTGGAATGTGTGAATTTAATGTGGAAGATTGGAAGAATAAAAATATACATTTTTCATATTAAAATAGAAATTTATTAAAAGAATAGAATAGCAAGAATAGGTAGCAGTTAAAAGTTCAATAAGAAAGTTAAGGGCATCAAGAAATGTTCATAGTAGTAATTTGGAAAGAGTTTATGCATATGTACGTATGTATAAGCATTTGTTTGGTAGGAATGTCTTTGGTTGGAGAAGAAGAAGTAAAAGGAATCAGCACACAAGAAAGAAGGAGAAAGAAGACAAATGTCCAGGTCGAACTTGAAATTTCTGCTATGATACATTTTAGCTTGTCGTCTCTCCTGCTTCCATCCTGTGTTTGACTGACACTGACTGGAGCCTTTTATAGTATTTAGATTTTTCGGTCTTGCAGAATCGCTTCCATTGGTCAGAAAATCAATTTAGCATCTACTTGTGAAATCTGGTTTTGACTTTTTCTTTAAGTACATGGTCAATCCTTTTTCTATTTGTGAAAAACCAGAATTTCACATGTCATTGTGAATTTTTGTAAAAGTGAAGAAGATTGATTTTAATTCTTAATTTCCTATCCCACATACTCATCTCATGTATTGAAATAAATATTTCAATTTAAATTCAAAAGAAACAAAAATGAAAGTGAGCAGGACATATAGAAGGAAGAAAGGATAACAGGGGAAGAAAAAGGTTGGTTGATTGGTAGTAAATGGATAGTAAATGCAGTATAACAAAAAAACTAACAGAAGATGAAGAGCTCAAATAGAGAGATTCACTGGTAAGTTATGGCAGATGATCAATTATCATACGAGAAATTGAAAAATCCTTAGTCTCACAATAACTGTTAATGAAATCTATATATATAAAAGGCAATCTGTGAGTCTGTGTGTGACTTTTTTCTATGCACGCCTACATTTTTTAAGCTACGCCATTCAAATTTTCTAGAGACACATATCTACAGGGAAGCCAGGTTGACACATACTTTTTGAGTTTAAATTCAGCAATTTTCCTTTTTGCACTTTTTGGCCAATGGAGCAGATTGTTTACATTTGCTCCGTAAAACTTCTAAGATCTAAGATAGTTGCTGAATTATGTCACAGAAATCAAATCACATGTGTCAAACGTGACTAAAATATTTTTTATTAAAAAAAAAATGAGCCTTTATATTTAATTTTTTTCCTCTAAAATTAAATGTCTACATTTTTAAATATTCTTTGAAAATTTCTGAACTGAGAGCGTAATAGTTTTTATATTTCTACATTTTTAACAATTCTTCAAAAATTTCTGAACTGAGAGTTTTTATAATTCTAAAACAATTGTAATTATAATTGTAAAACAAAATAAATCATTTTTATTTTTATGTTAAATTCATTTAGTCAACAAAAAATGTAAATATTTTCCCCCATAATTTTGAAACAGAAACAAATGCAATATTGTTTACAATGTCACGCAAAACATCAAATCATGTTTATGCAAAATAAAAGAAAATAGATTTTTTTAATGGAATTTTTTAACAATTTTTAAACAACAATATTTTATATAATTATTTTTTTTATGTAACTGAGTTTTAAAGGAATTTATCCATTTAATATTATAAACATTATTGCATCACGAGATTTTTTCACATGCCACCTAAAAAAAGAGCTCGGTTATAGCGTATGACCGCTAAAGCTGCGGTAGTCAGGGTAACAAGGGCAATTGCTGCATCCAGCACCAATGTTGAGGCGGCGACTACAAGTGCTCGGAAATCGCAACATGCTGCATTAATCATCTAATTAAAAAATGTTCTGAGTTGCACAGGCAACGCCGGGCTATGATGCTAGTATATATATATATAAGAGAAAAGTGCTCAAGGCAACAGAATGTACATCAATATAAGCAGTTTTGACTCAAAAATACCACCCTAGTAAAAATTATATTACCTAAGGAGATTTTTAAAGCCTTCTAAAAGATGACAAATATAAATAAAACATTCAATTCTTACATTAACAGACTCTTATAGACTAACTTGTCACCTATGAAAACACTGTGCAATCCCTGCACATATCAAAAATACAACCATAAATAGCCAAAATGCAAGTAGTTCCTACTTTAAATTAATGAGTTTCTTGATACTTGGTATCTAAGCTAATGACAATTATTTACTCCTGTTTTAATAGTAATATATTTATATATGAGCATTATTGTTTCAGGCAGAAAAAACTTCCTGGCCCTACACAAAGAACCAACTTTCTTAGCAGTGGATTTAGCTATGGATTCTATATAGTCATTCCACTTGACGTCTGTTGTGAGAAAATCATGCATCTGCTTACTGATTTTAATTGTTGGAAACAAAACCAAACTTAGATGGAAGAAAAACTAGTCCAAAATAAATCTCAGTCACAATTCTTCATCTAAAATATTCAGACAAATTGAAATTATTACCCATAGTTGTAAAAGCAAGAGAAATGTGATCAAAAATTATAAATAACTGGCAAAGCTTCATCAAAGAAATTCAGATCTTTTATGCTTTCATGCATCAAGTGATTACTAGTTTCTTGTTATTAATAATTTCTTTCTAAATTCTGGACATAAAATATTTTATGATCATTTTGACTAACGTCTTTGTCTTCACTGGTTTTATTATAATATTTTGGTAGATGTAGCTTCTGTTGACTGTTATCAATAGAAGAAAGAGAATTCAGCAAACCCTTGGAAGAACAAAAAATTTCTTTTCAGTATTCTCTGAAGACGATCAAATGCAACAGAAAGATGGAAAATACATCAAGTAAAATGTAATCAAAACAACTAAGAAAAAGATCCTTGTTCAAATGAATAAGATATAATATATGTAGTCACGTGTAATGTTTGGTGTTGGAGACAATTGATGCTAGCTGAACATCAACTACCACCATTGTGGGTCAACAAGATGGATGATGATTAATGAGAGAGTGAAAATGACCAACTGCTAGCGTGCTTGGCATCCCTTCTTTTTTTTTCTTTCTCCTTCCAGATCTGCAGGGAATATAACCTCTGTGACATCAGAGGTTATCTCCCTTTATTGGTCAGGACATTACCATTGTTTCTTTGTTTGTTTTTTTTTAAAACTGGAGAGAGTTTATTCAATATGGCTGGAGTACTTGCACCGAAGAGTCAGACTTTATGCAGGAGGTGACGTCTGTTAACCTAATTGAAAGAAAGATGACAATGGACTAGGAAAGAGAATGGCAATGAATCAGATTATTATGGACAAGGATATGTTTTTTGTTTTGTTTTTTTTTTTTAATGAAAAATTATTTTTATTTTTCCTCTTAACAAATAACATAAGCATCTTGACTGAAAATCTTTTTAATAAGTTTGGGGCCTTTTTTTTTTGTATACTATGTTGTTTTGTTTTTTATTTTATTTTTCATCAAATTAGTGGAGGTACCTAGAAAGATACTTTCTTTACTGATTCTATCATATATATTGTAATGTTTGGTGTTGGAGACATTCGATGCTTGCTAAACATCGACTACCACCATTGTGGGTCAACAAGATGGATGATGATTAATGAGAGAGTGAAAATGGCCAACTGCTAGCGTGCTTAGCATCCCTTCTTTTTTTTCTTTCTCCTTACGGATCCGCAGGGGCCGTAACCCCTGTAACACCAGAGGTTATCTTCCTTTTATTGGTCAGGACATTACATCATGGATAGTACTATCTTCAATGATGATAAAAAAATGATGTGTATCAAGCAAACAAGATACTTGGAAGGATTAGTGTCAAAACCCTGCATTATAAAGACATTTGTCTCGCCACCTAACTGAAAGTCAGAAATACATTTGTGCTTTAATTGCTGTAAAACATCAAATATCTTGAATGATTACACTTTGCAATCAGTCATATAAACCAATTGACAGAACCATATCCCCAACCTGACATTCTCGAACTGAGCTAACTCCACAAATATTACAGCTGAAAACTAAAATTTTGAAGGCTCAACTCAGCTATCTGATCCACACATGCACAAATTCAGAATGCCACGCTTGTTTATTATATATTGGACTGGAGCTGGACAATCATGTCCAAGGTTCTTCTTCTATGTGCCCTGTCCCTTCAGGACGTAGGTGATCATGGCTTTCCACGTCTCTCTATCCCTGGTGGCTCTTAGCATGCCTTCTCCTGTTACACCATGCAACCCTCATTCCATCATCCACCTGATTAGGTCCTTCAAATATGCTATCCGTTGCTTTCCCCTGTCTCTTTTTCTCTCTATTTGGCCTGTTAGTATCAGGTTCTCCAAGCCTTTCTTCCTCATTGCATATCCCATGAACTTTAGTTGTCTGTTCATGATGCACAATATTGATTTCTTTTTCATTTCCATCCTTTCCAAAACCTCACCATTGCTCACATACTCGATCCATGATATTTGCAGCATCCTTCTGTAGAACCAAATTTCAGTTGCTTCCAAGGTTATTCAAGAAAAAGATAGAAATAAAGCCTTAAGTAAAACCTGAAGTGAGCCCAACTCCAGCCTTGCAATCTCAAACATACTTCAGCTGATCAGTCCAATTGGCATAATCAATGTTCCAAAGTTTCAAGCAACTTATAAGGCAATTGTGGAAGAGGCAAGTGCTTCAACATGCAACAAGAATGACACAGGAATATCTCCATTTCTGACTCAACAGTCATTGTTTTTTGGCCCATCTGTAACCTTATTTGCACATCCAAATGAGCACAAACAACAGACATTGATTTTATAAGATGTTTGTCTTCCTCAGACTTTGAGAGTCTATGCTGTTGAGGAATCAATAGTTTGGGATTCCTGTCTTTTAAAAATGTTCTTTCAGAATAAATTTGACAGTATCAACAACTCTTTTTTTTACTGAATGATCGCAAATCTTAATGGCAACACTGACATTAGGTTAACTCACTTTTCAATTGTATTTGTCTGTAGACAAAAGTGGAAGGCACTTCACACATTGTCAGATGAAGTGGTTACTGTATCTCCTTACACACATGCAATTATTTATTAAGTGTAAGTTTCTTGGGTGTGCAGGTGCCTACGAAAGAGAACTTAGTAAATCAAGTTCAAATTCCAGTCAAGTCCATTGCATTCACTTTATTGCAAATATTCTTCGGAAAAGTATGAATTCATATCTTCTACCCTAAGTTATGGATTAAATAGTAGAGTAACCTGGATTCTTTAGCTTTGACTGGAAACTCATTTAGGAGAAAGAAGAAATATAAATACAAAACCAATTTGATTTGGGTCTATCCTGTAAAAATCTACTCATGATGGAAAGCCCAACAGCAACACCTAGCATGTTAAGAGCTGTTGCCCCATAGTTCTAAATGAAGTCTTCACCACTTGAGTGAGTAATTTAGTTTTATCACAAGACCACAAATTTAGAGCACCAAGTTAGGATCAAACTCATATAAAAAACAGTAGTAATTATCTCCAAGAAGACTGCTAGCCCTTAATCCATAGAAAGGCACCCCTACAGAGCAAATTTGAATATAATGCATGTATTATTTATTTAAGTTTTTCTTTTAAAATCAGTGTGTATATTAAATCATTGTGGTAGCTCTAAATACTGAGATGTCTGATGTCCACATACTTAAATTTGTGACAATGGCTTTGTGATTAAGATAGAATTAAATATTTCTTGTACATTATATAGTATTTGGATGTGCATTGTGATCCAGTGGATATCAGCTTGGAATGAGAAATCCAGTTTGAATTTCCTTGCAGTCACTTATGCACAAATACCCTTGAGAAAGGTATTAATCCATCTTTTTTCTTCAGTTATGGGTTAAATAACAGGACAGATTGGGTTCTATAGCCTTGGTTGGCAACGAGTCTACCACAGAAAATAACAGAAACCTACTGCAGGATAATCTGAAGAAGATCTTGGAAAGAGATTGAAAGTACTTGGGAACATCGAGAAATTAATAATAAAATCATTGGGCAAAGTTACAGCTCATTTCTTACATCTTTCAATTATAATACACGAAAGATTAACCATGAGTATGAACAGATTTTATGAAAAATAAGCAGACACAATGTTTGCAATTTATTTAATCTGACATGTCTAAAAGAAAATTTGCTGACTAAATATACAAATTTATATATATATATATATATATATATATATCATTGTAGAGTAATGGATATCAGCTCAGAACAAGAAATTGAAGAGGCAAGTTCGAATTCCAATTGAATTTGTTGCATATCCTTATACGCAAATACCCTTGCAAAAGGTATTACTCCATCACTTCTCCCTCCAGCTATGGGCTAAATAACAGGACAGATTGGATTCTATAGTCTTGGCTGGCAACCAGTCTACCACAGAAAGTAATGGCAACTTATTGCAGGAAAATGTTCTGTCTACTCAGTCATGTCTCTTTTAAGTTATGATTGCCCAAGTGTGTATTACGTATGGCACTGAGTGATATATATATATATATATATATATATATATATATAGTGAGAAAATGACAGAACACATAGATTTTAAACCCACTGTTCAAGCATTTACTTTTAGGAGCAGTTTATCTCCAAAACATGAAAATTTTTGTGTACTGATACTATGCTCTTATAAACCATTGTAACAACTATTACAATATATATATATATATATATATATATAGTATATTGAGGCAGAAGATAATTTTCTAAACATATATTGTTAAATATAAGAGACAATGAATGTCTATTATTTTGCTTAACAAAGTTTTATGTGAACACAAGATAAAATCATCTTTGATGGTGGATGTTTTTATGTTAACATCCCTATAACATCTCTGAAGATGGCTCATGTGAACTTAATCAACATAATAAAAAAATATCCAAATGTTAGAGAATTTTTGTCTTTATTTTCACCTGAAATTAAAGCCAAAATGTTTAGAATGGCTCGTGATTACACATAATAGACATTCATTGTCTCTTATATTTAACAATATATGTTTAGAAAATATATATATATGAGAAAAAATTTAGGCAGACACGTTATTTTATGGTAAATCTTAAGTGTAGGCCTTTCAGTGCAAAAACTACTCTACAACAGAGAGAGAGAGAGAGAGAGAGAGAGAGAGAGAGAGAGAGAGAGAGAGAGAAAGAAAAAAGCATTTAAAATAAAAATTTTAAAAAAGGGCGTTTATTTCAAACAAGAGTATCCACTAAAAATAATGTTTGAAGTAATTAAAAAAAAAATATATATATATATAAGAAGTGTTAAGACTGATCTTTACACCTGACAGTTTCTTTTAAGCTTGAACCTAATGTTCAGTGCATAATGACTGACTGTTGATGGTAGTCATATTATCTCTGGAGCAGACATTTCTCTATTATTTTCTATTTTCATGCCTGAAAAATGTCACTATCTGGTGACAACATGGAGATTTATTATTTAGCAGGTTATCAGTTACTAAGAATCCCTAACAAATTGATGACAACAAATAAAAGGTCTTGACATTTCAGGGCAAAAATTGTGTGTTAGATCATCTTTACTTTGGTGAGAGGCTGCCTAGAACAGTTTTCACACAATAGATGACACCCTTTTCTGCAGATATATCTTGTATCATCAAAGCAATTATCTTGGCCATTAGAGAAAATCTTCAAGTGGTCACATGATAACTTGCTCAGAAAGAGGCTAGTGGAAGGGCAGAGAACCAGGCTGGTAGGGCTTAACTTTGTCAGGAACTGGCAGGAACTGGAATTCTTATTACTTTTACTTTTCTGATCTTCCCCTTTTTGAAGAGGGTTACTTCCCTCTATTGTCCAGGGTCAGGAACTTAAAAGTTATCAAATGTCCACGCACTAATTAGAGGGACCAAAATGGAGGAGAACTGGAGGGACAGATTAATGAACAGAGACAGAGATTAAAAGGGAGACAAAAAGGATATTCACCCTTTTTTTTTTTTTCTCATTTTCTTTTTATTTACATTTATAGTCAGTTTCAGACTTTTTTCTCAATTATCAACATCTTTCTTGGACTTCATGATCAACACCTTTTTCTCTTCCTTCTCTTCTTCATCTTCATCAACATCTTCTTTATCATCATCATCAGCAGCAGGGGCAGAGCAGCAGCATTTTTTCTTAACCATGAAGACAGTCTTCATTCTCATTTTTTGCCTTAGCTTTTTGTAGACCCGCACTTTTCCCTGATTTAGTTTTTTCTCTTTCATTTTTTACTTCCTTTCATGATTTTTCAAATTTATTTTATTTCTCTTAAAGTTCTTTTTTTTTTTAATCATATCATCCCGAGCAAGGCGGTAATGCCACTTATGTGCAGGGGGCTATGTAAGAGTGAAAAGATTGGAAAAGAGAAAGCCGGAAACCACATCCTAAACAGGGAACTAGGGATGAGCCCCTTCACCTGTTCTAGAGACATGGGTGGAGTGTGAACCGGGCAATAGTTTAGTCTATCTACTCTAATACCCTTGGGAAAGGTATTAATCCGTCTCTTCCTTCCAGTTATGGGTTAAATAACAGGACAGATTGGGTTCTATAGCCTTGGTCGGCAACCAGTCTACCGCAGAAAGCAATGGCAACCTACTGTGGGATAATCTTCTGCCCAGTCAGTCATGTCTCTTTCGAGACATGATCGCCCAAGCGTGTATCACGTATGGTACTTAACTGACTGACTCTAATTGAAAAAAAGGAAAAAGAAGAAGGAAAAAGGAAAAGGTGTGAAAAGATTGGAAAAGAGAAAGCCGGAAACCACATCCTAAACAGGGAACAAGGGATGAGACTCTTCACCTGTTCAATAGACGTGGGTGGAGTGTGAACTGGGCAGAAACCACATCCTAAAGTTCTTCTTCGTCGTTGTTCAGTTTTGTCATCAGTATTTTCCAGATGTCTTTTTCCTTTTTTTTTATCCTTTTCTCATCCTTTTTTCTTCCTTCACATAATTTCTTTTTTCCTTTCTTTCATTCATCTTCCTTCCTAGACTTTCTTTTTCTTCCTTCAGAGACTTACATTTTTTCTATCGTTCATTTACATTCTCAGACTCGTTTTTCTTTTATTCATTTTTTTTTATTTTCTTTTATTTTCTTTCCAGACTTTTATTCGTCTTCCTTCCAAGGCTTCATTTTTTCTTTCATTTTGTCTTTTTTCTTTTATTTATCTTCCTTCAAAGAATTTTTTATTTTTCTTTAATTCATTTTCTGGACTTCTTTTATTTTCTTTCCAGATTTTTATTCGTCTTCCTTCCAATTTTTCTTTCATTTTGTCTTTTTTCTTTTATTCATCTTCCTTCTCAGACTTTCTATTTTCTTTCAATTTCTTTCTTCATTCTCTCAATCTTTATTTATCATAATTATTTCAATTTTATTTAAAAGTTTTTCTTTCTTTTTTCTCTTTCTTTTTCTTTCTTTCTATTTCTTTTTCTTTTCCTTTACATTTCTTTTTTTCCTCTTTTTAGACCCTCCCCAATGACCTTATCTTTTCACGCCCTTGATTTTCTTCTTCCTCTTCTAATTGTTCTTCTACATTGTCCCACCTCAACTTACTCCATTGCCCCTTTTCCATCTTCACTTGGGGATGACATACTTTCTTTCCTTCACATAACCTAATTGTCTGCCCTGCTCTCCCCCCACCCCAAAAAAAAACCTTGTCCATCAGAAATGGTAAAAAGATAACTCAGGAAAACATTCTTGGACTGGAATGTGGATATAAAATCTTGCATCACTTTTTATCTTACAAACAATTTATAAATCAACCTCCATCCATTTTTTTAGGCTTTGTATATATCATTTTGTGGTGCAGTGGATATCAACTCAGAACGAAAAATCAGAGGCCTGAGTTCAAATTCCAGTTGAATTTGTTGTATTCACTTAACGCGCAAATACCCTTGAGAAAGGTATTAATGCATCTCTTCCCTCCAGTTATGGGTTAAATAATAGGACAGATTGGGTTCTATAGCCTTGGCTGGCAACCAGTCTACCACAGAAAGCAATGGCAACCTACTGTGGGATAATCTTCAGTCAGTCTGCACACTTGGGCGATCATGTCTCCAAAGAGACATGATCACCCAAGTGTGTATCACATATGGCACTTAACTGACTGACTGATATATCATTATAATGAAATTAGGAGATCAGTTTTGTGATTTGATTTTTGTCTGTTCACTTTTAGAGATTATACATAATTCAAACTTGCAGGCAATCAATACTCACATACATATTGATTGTATATATGTGGGGGGGGGGTATTTTTATTTACCTGATCATTGCATTACTACATAAAGGTAGTGGATTTTGATAAACATCTTAATATTATTGTGTTAATAATATTATTATATATTATATTTGAGCTCTATTGAGTTTGGCATTGCATTGACCACCCAGTTTATATTATAGTTCAAGCTTTAAGAATATTTTGAGCTTTAGCTTATATATATATATATATATATATATATATATATATATATATTTAGTGTATTGAGGCAGCAGATAATTTTCTAAACATAAGAGACAATGAATGTTCATTATGTTTAATCATGAGCTGTTCTAAACATCGTATTTTGGCTTTAATTTCAGTTGAAAATAATGACAAAAATATGAGTTGTGTATCTGGATTAGAATCCAACACGATGAATAGAATAAGTAAAGAACAAGTAGGAAAAAAGTGTCTTTAATCTAACATGTTTTAATTTAACAAGGTTCTTCAGAGATTTATTAAAGATGAATGATTTCATATATATATATATATATATATATATGAATAGAATAAGTAAAGAACAAGTAGGAAAAAATGTGTCTTTAATCTAACATGTTTCAATTTAACAAGCTTCTTCAGAAATTTATTAAAGATTAATGATTTAAAAATCCAAAAGACACTATGTTGATTGAGGTATAGTTTCATTGGTCAGATATGTGTCACATGATAAAGCAATGGATTAATATTAAATGTAGAAGAAAAACTTGTATCTGTATAAGAGTGTGTCAATGAATAATAAAAACATTAGATGTTTATTATGAATGCAAGTATATGTAAGCGAAAATAATGTGTTAAGTGTATCCAAACCATCGATGAACTAAGTGTGCATATATGTCAATGAAGCTTGTTAAAGTGAAACGTTAAATTAAAGAGACGTTTTTCCTACTTGTTCTTTACTTATTCTATTCATATATCATTCGTAGTCATGAGGTCTAAGACGCGCCAGGTCAATTGGTTGCTTTCCCTATTTGGATAGGGGTCGTAGGTTTGAATCCTGCCAAATGAGACACAAAAGTTTCGTAACAAAAAATTTATCACAAATAATCAGGTTGGTAGAAATAAATATATAATATTGTTTGATTATAAAACAGAATATCTACTTAAATATGAGTATCGATCAAAAGTAATGTTCAAACAAATCATTTCAAATTGTCGGTTGTTTAAAGACCATTTCGTTAAGCTTCATTAATTTTTGTAATATATATATATATATATATATATATATATATATATATATATATATATTAAAAATAATAAGTAATGATTACTAATAGAAATACATTCCATTGTTGAAAAAAGTGCTCAATACAAAATATAGCATAAATATATGGTTATTATTACTATTATTATTATTATTATTATTATAGCATACTGCAACTCAATACCTTTAAAGTTTTGGTGTTAAAACACCATCATCAGGCAGTAAAATGTATGTATATACGTATATATATATATATATATATATATATATATATATATATATATATACGAATGTAAAAATGTGTTGTATTGTCAAGGTGAATGATACCCAGAGTGTTTAATATCTTTGTTATTCCCCATAGTATCTGGTGCTAACAAATATATACCAAAAATACAGAACAATATTCTTTCAATTTTAACCCGACAACGTTTACAAGCAAAAGAGAGGAATGTTTAAATGGTGAGCAGCCAATGAAGTAAATCAGAGTTCATTATAGTCCAAAAAGGGTAGGGGTCCAAAAAGGGTAGGGGTCCAAAAAGGGTAGGGGTCCTATAACACTTATCTGGACAATAAATTAATAAAAAGTAAAACCCAAGAAGAATATGCAAAACATGTAAAAGAAGTTTTCAAAAATATAAAAGAGTTTGGATTTAAACTGGGTACTGAAAAATGCGAATATTTCTTACCAAGTATTTGGGACAGATTATAAACAAAAAAGGTCGGAGGCCTGATCCTAGTCATGCAAATAATAAAGAACATGTCCGCTCCACCAATTGTATCTTCCCTACAATCATTTTTAGGTTTATCAAATTATTGCAGCAATTACATTCCAATATGCACACGTTAACAACACCATTAAACAAACTCCTTACAAAAAGACATAAAGTGGAACTGATCGGTCAATCATCAAAGGGCTTTCAATAATTTAAACACAGCATTAACATTTGACTTAACTCTCACATACTATTTTTCTTTTTTACATATAGTCAGGCTTTTACATATGTCAGGCTTTTACATATAGTCAGGCTTTTATATATAGTCAGGCTTTTACATATGTCAGGCTTTTACATATAGTCAGGCTTGCCCAGAGACTATAAACTATTTTTCAATTGCCCTCAATCTCTTCAACCATTCAAGCTCTTTGTAAATATTCTCCCACGCAGCAAGAGATACTTGCCCTTTTGGTCAAAATATTGGTGTCACATTCCCTTTTAGTTCAAATTTTGCTGTTACTTTGTGGAATAAAATCCAAGATCATCTGAAAATATTTTGGAAAAATTTGATTTCCCTTAAGTTCCCTTTTTAATTTTTCAGTGTTGGTTGATGATTCAGTCACTAAAACATCAACAATCATGGCAATTACAGACCCATAACATACCTGCCTATAATAAGCAAAATCCTGACAAAACATAGATCTGCTATCTTCTTAAAAACTGTTGACTTATACTTGAGAAGAAAGTACACTAAAAGGGAACCAAGGAAACGTGTGACTAATAATAAAATAATAATAAAAACATGTGATTAATAATTGATCAGACCTAGGCGGCACCAATGCTCTAAGTTCATCGGAGCAGAAGCCATGAAAGTATTTGTAGAAGAGGCACAGGGAAGCCACATCACGCTGGTGAGAGAGTGGTTGCAGCCGGTCTGCCAAGTTAGTATCGATCACGTTACAGATTCTCTGTTGTATTTTGCCAAGAAGCCCAAGGAGTGTAGCAGGGGCACCCGACCAGATATGGCAGCCGTACTCGATACACAGGCGGATGGTAGATTTATATATGTGCAGGATAGATTCAGGCGGGAAAAACTTCCAGGCCCTGCACAGAGAACCGACTTTCTTACACTAACTTGCATCCCAACACTCTCACCATCTACCCAACCCTCATTCTCGGTATCCTAACCCATCTATCACCCTCCTTCTGACTTTTCCTATATCTAACCATCCTTTCTCACCACTAACCATCCTTTCTCATCACTCTATGTAACCCCCTGCGCAATAGTGGCAGTGAAATGCCTTGCTTCGATTATAAAAAAAAAGAAGCTATTGAAAGAAGTAAAAAACAAGAAAAGCAAACTAGCTATCATACGGTTCATTTACAAAAATGCCTATGGCAGAATCATATTAAAATGTCCCAAGATAAAAATTGACAATGAATGCAATGATAAACTGGAACCTGCAGAAGGACAATCCATTTACAAGATTAACAAAAGAGTTTTTTTATGCAAGACACTTTAGCACCATTACTTTTCATTATAACAATGATATTGTGGTGCAGTGGATATCGGCTAGGAACGAGAAATCGGGGAGCCAAGTTTGAATTCCAGCTGAATTCATTGCATTCACTTACATGCAAATACCCTTGGGAAAGGTATTAATCCGTCTCTTCCTTCCAGTTATAGGTTAAATAACAGGACAGATTGGGTTCTATAGCCTTGGTCAGCAACCAGTCTACCACAGAAAGCAATAGCAACCTACTGCGGGATAATCTTCTGCCCAGTCAGTCATGTCTCTTTCGAGACATGATTGCCCAAGCGTGTTTCACGTATGGCACTTAACTGACTGACTGAATATAATAGTTGAAAACATGTTTAAGGCTTCTGCTGGGCATAAAGTGGGGGGTCAGTTTTATATTGTTATGAAGTAATAAACTGATCCTCCACTAATTACTACCTAATAATATAATACATCTCTTTTTCCTCCAGCTATGAGTCAAATAACAGGACAAATTGCGTTCTATAACCTTGGTTGGCAACCAGTCTACCACAGAAAGCAATGGCAACCTACTGCGGGATAATCTTCTGCCCAGTCAGTCATGTCTCTTTCGAGACATGATCGCCCAAGCGTGTTTCAGGTATGGCACTTAACTGACTGACTTTTATTTTGTTTTATTCTGTGAAATCATCATGGAGGATAGAGATTTTCAAAATCACAGAAAAAAAATCAGCCAACCATGATTTTTAAGTTTTGAACAAGAAGTAAAAGGATTTGGAAAACTTCAGCAAAAATCTCAGAATGAAGAAAGATTCAATTTTTGTAAAATTTGTGTATTTAGTCAGCAAATTTTCTTTTAGACATGTCAAATTAAATAAATTGCAAACAATGTCAACTTATTTTTAATAAAATCTGTTCATACTCACAGATAATCTTTTGGGTATTATTATTGAAAGATGTCAGAAATGAGCTGTAATATTGACAGATGTTATTATCATTCATTTTTCTGTCCTCAACAAAGATAATAAAATCCCTTTCCTTGACTTTTAATAGACACAAACAATAACACATTTACTAGCAACACAATTCTGCAGTTATTTTTTGTTACTATAACTCACAGCGCTGAAGGTGATCTCGGAAAGAGATTGAAAGTACTTGGATAAGAAATGAATGATAATTACATCTATCAACGTTATACCTCATTTCTGACATTTTTCAATTATAATACACAAAAGATTATCCATGAGTATGAACAGATTTTATTAAGAATAGTTAGACATAATGTTTGCAATTTGTTTAATCTGACATGTCTAAAATTCTTGTAAAGCATAAAAGAAAATGAGTAATGCTAAGTTATTGAATGACCAATTTGAAATTATAGGGAATAGGGACAGAAAAAGAAATTCCATGTGCCAAGGAATAATTAGTCAATAAGAATGAAAAGAAGTCATCAGACAGCAAAGAATGTCACAAGAACAAAAAAATATTGAAAACTAAAATTATCTGTAAATTATAAACTAAATTTACATGTAAAAATATATTGCTGGTAATATTTTTTCCTTTGAAAATATATCGCTGGTAATATTTTTTCCTTTGAAAATATATCGCTGGTAATAACAAAATAAATATTGAAAACTAAGATTGTCAACAGAAACTTTATTAAAAGAATAAAAAACTGGCCAGTATCCATTGTGAGAAATTAGAGACTCTTTCTAAATCACACAATAGAAAACTGGATCACAAAACAATGATTTGGTTTAATTTGTTTTTCTTTTTACAGCATATCAAAGTACTGTGCCATTTAATGCCAAAATTTGATAATTTTTCAAAGCAAATCCTTGTATTTAAACAGTCAAAAATTATTTTATATAGACTTCTGTTAATTATGGTTGTATTTTTTTAATTATGTTTTTGAAATCAGTTTAATTTCTTTTAGAAACTGAAATATGTAAAGTGAATCAGTACTTCAAAAAGGTTTTTTAAATTTGTCTATATTTCTGAGATGAGGTAGTATTTACAGTATTTACATTATTCGGACTATTGTCCTCATCTTTGTTGCCATTTGTACGACGTTTAATAACAAATCATTCTATTTGTCTATACTTCTGAGATGAGGTAGTATTTACAGTATTTACATTATTCAGACTATTGTCCTCATCTTTGTTTTCATTTGTATGATATTTTGGCCATAGCACATGTAACTAGAAGAGAAAATAATACTGTTATTGAGATATTAACTTTCCACAGGACCAAAAACAAAAAGTTTGGAAGGAAATTCCTATCAGCATTAAAAAAAAAAAAGCAATAACTGTTAGCAGACATAAGAAGACTAATTTCCTGAAAAATTGTATGAAGAAAAGAATTCTATAAATTTAAAACGACAATAATAAGTGTTTGGTGAATGAATGCAGAATGTTTCTTGAACGGAAATGGTTAATTTCATCATTATCAATGCTATTATTGATATTCTTGGGAAAGTCCTGAAACTCTACGCAAAGACGTTAGAATCAAAATAATCCAGCTTACAGTATTACTAAAATTTGTTTGAAGAAAACTCGAGAAGACTTAACGTCACTTAATATTTGATAGTAAAAGCTATTAGTTACAACTTGTAGGAGGACAACGAGTACAACAAAAACTACAATTAGTACTACTCATCTCCTCCTCCTTCCTTTTCTTTGTCTCCTTCATCACCTTCACCTTCTTCTTTTTCATCTTCTTTTTAATTCCCTTCTCCTCTTCCTCTACTTTTTTCATCTCCTCCTCTGCTTTCATCACCTTCACCTTCTTCTACTTCATCCTTCATCTCTTCCTCTTCTTTCTTCATATTTTCCTCCATCTTCATCACCTTCTTCTTCTTCATCTTCTTCTTCTTCATCATTCATCTCCTCTTTTGTCTCCTCTACCTTCTTCTTATTCTTCTTCACCTCCCTCTCCATAAATATTTCTTGTTCTTCTTTCTCAACTTCAATCTTTTCTAGTTTTTCTCTTTTTTCTTCTCACCTTCTCCAGAATCCTTTCTATTCCTCCCCTCCCCTCCCACCAATCTCCATTCTCCCTTTTTTGACTTGTGACCCTTCCCAGACTCATCACTCTCATTTTCCAAATTCCTTAAACTCAAGACATCATCAAAAACAACTGATCCCAATCAGTTACTGGTAGACAAAATGGCAAATAGCTTTATTTTCCTGGCATTTTTGTTTTTGGTTTGGTACGTCTTTATTTGTGTGAGCAAAATTCTTTCACGGACTCACTTTAGCATTTTTCTCAATCCTTGAAACATTTCTTGACTATGTTTGAATAGAGCTTAGCAGTGTGTGTGTGTGTGTGTGTGTGTGTGTGTGTGTGTGTGTGTGTGTGTGTGTGAGGAATGGCATTTACTTAAGTGACAGGGTGTTTGGTGGGGCGCTGGAAGAAAGGCCTTCATTATCATGAATGGGAAAAAATATCACAAGGTTACACAGAACGATTAAAAAGGAAAAGTTTTATTTCAAAGAGAAAAAGAAATTCAATAAAACAATCTGTAAACAAGACAATTGAAAGAAACTAAAGATTCTGCCTTTTATTTGTTCAGTGCATATAATAGCCCTGTTCTATCATTAACACTTGCATTCATTTCTGCTCAGTAACAATCTCCTTCTCTTTGATTTACTGAACATTTCTAAAATATACTTTGGCCAGAGTATAAAAACATTGGTTGATTGATAAAAAAAAAGTAACTTGATCTAAAGAGCTGTTGGTTCAATCCCTGGCTTTAGAAGTCAGTCAGTCAGTTAAGTGCCATACATGATACACGCTTTGGGTGATCATGTCTCGAAAGAGACATGACTGACTGGGCAGAAGATTATCCCGTAGTAAGTTGCCATTGCTTTCTGTGGTAGACTGGTTGCCAGCCAAGGCTATAGAACCCAATCTGTCCTATTATTTAACCCATAACTGGAGGGACGAAATGGATTAATATCCTTCCTAAAGTTATTTAAAACCAAACTTCTAAAGCCAAGGATGTGTGCTGCAGTGCAGTGGATATTGGCTTGGAACAAGAAATTAGGGAGCCAGTTGAATTCCTTGCATTTACTTAGTGTGCCTAAGTAAATGCAAGGAATTCAACTGGAATTCAAACTCGGCTCCCCAATTTCTCATTCCAAGCCAATATCCACTGCACTGCAGCACACATCCTTGGCTTTAGAAGAGAGAACAAAAACTCATCAAGGCTACTTAACTAAAACTGAGGTATGCGAAGGCATGACATGTGGAATTAGAACAATCTACTCACACAGACTATATAAACTGTTAGGTTCTAAATTTTAAAAAAAGCCACTTGGAGTCAGAGTGTACAATGGCCGAAACATTATGAATGTTACAGTAACAATAAAAACAGTAATATTCAAACAATGTAAATAGTGTAAATAAATATTTTCATCATAATTGTTTTGATGAGCTTTCCTTTTTGGTACCTTGACTTTACAAATGCAGATGCAGAATTAGATTGGCAGAAAAGTTTCATTATTTTATAGTTAAAATGGCTAGATATAACTCTGTGTCTTAGTGGCTTTATTTCTTTGCTTGGGGTAAAATGATTGAAAAGAAAATATCATTAAGACAAATTAAACTTTTGAGATATTTATTTTCAAAATCCAACTCATGATATTTTGTGTTGTATAAACAACTTTTTATTAAATTTCTATTTGAATTATTGGGATGAGGAGTTATCATTATTTAAACTATCTACAAGCAGACTCTTGTCCTCGAAGTCCAAATGTAAATGAAGTTTTCATTCATTGCCTTTAATTCTTTCTTTTTCAATAAAAAAACAAAAAAAAACAAAATTAATGAAAATTTGATGTTGGAATTAAAATAAAAGAAGCAACCCTAGGAAATGCAGTAGTTATGACCCTTATTTTGAGAGTTTATTTCTTGTTCTGAGCCAATATCCACTTGGAACAAGAAATCAGAGAGCCGAGTTCAAATTCCAGTAACATTCACTTACATGCAAATATCCTTGGGAAAGGTATTAATCCATCTCTTCTGCCTCTAGCTATGGGTTAAATAGAATGATAGATTGGGTTCTACAACCTTGGATGGCCACCAGTCTACCACAGAAAGTAATCACAACATACTGTGGTAAAACTTTCCCAGGTCATTCATGTCTCAAAAGAGACATGATCGCCCAAGTGTGTATAACATATGGCACTTTACTGACTGATTACACAGTAAATAGAAGAAGCATTGCTCAATGGTCAAAATTAAGTCCTTAATGCTTATGTGCCACATTTCCCTATACAACACACAAAACATGGATGAATGGTTCATTTTTGTATTGCACCCACAATGACATCATCATCATCATCATCATTGTCATCATCATCATCATTTAACATCCATTTCCATGCTAGCATAGGTTGGACGGGGTTTTCATGAAGCTCCATGATTGAACTCTCATGAAATATTGGAAAGAGTTTTACAGCTGTAAGCCCTTACTAACACCAACCAGTTTAGAAGACTGGAAACTCAGTGTTTTTGTCGAGACACCATCTTTAGGAATTTGCTTACCAACGTTAGAGAGTTCCGCCTATCTTTTTCCACACAGATTTATTTTTGTTTGTATTTCCAGTATTTGCCCATAGCTGGGACCATAACAGGTGCTATCACTCTAGGTCAGGGTGAACCTTGGAACAATAGCAATTAAGAGGTGGTTTTACACTCCTCAAAACCACCAATCTCCTGATCAGAAGTCTTGGTGTAAGATGTTTATCATCATACCCAGGACTTCATCAGGAAGGTACATTAGTCTTTAAAAAACTGCTAATACAAGACTTGAAGTTAAAACTTCAGATCAGGAAAAGGATACTTATAAGATCAATCCATGGAGCATTGATGCTTGCAAACCTTTTTTTTTTCTTCTTTTCTTTTATTAAATGTTTATAAAACATACTGTGGTGGATAAGAAATTAAGAATTAAAAGCATTTTGGAAAAACCCAACTAAAACATACAAAGTAAAATTGCACACCCGCAAAAGTAGATTCAAAGGACTAAAAACATTTTGGAAAAACCCAAACCATGGCAAAAATTCAAGTCAGTGTAAAAAGCAAATTCTGGATTGGATACAAAATAGAAAAATGAACAATGTCAGTTAAATGTTTTTCACACCTAAAGCAGAAAATACTTCTGGAGCCGGTCACATGACGAGATTTAATTACTTACAGAGTCATATGAGAGCAGTGAGATGGAAACTACTAAAATGTAACAGGAGAACTTCAACAAAGGTCGTGTCACACATTGTCCTTCTACTTCTTTCTCATGTACTGATTTCTTTTACCTCTTCTTCTCCATCCAAAGACATTCCTACTGAATATATACATACTTACTTTCGTATGTATATACTCTTTCAACAAATTACTACTAGGAACATTTGTATGAACTCTTGATACCCTTAACTTTCTCATAGAACTTTTGACTTGTTCTTGTTATTCTATTCTTTTAATAAATTTCTATTTTAACATGAAAAATGCATATTTTATTCTTACACTATTCCATTATTTTACACAATTCCACACATTCCAACTTGCCGACAACCAACCTTCTGATGAAACCTTCTGACGATAATTCTGGATAAAACTTGTAAGCTGTAGGGAATTCAGTTATGTATGACACAGGCTGAATTAAATAAAGATTAACCATTCTCCCTACGGCTTCAATACAACTGTTTTCTTTCTCTTTACAGCAGGTACAAACAGACAAACTTTGTTGTTCTAATACTGCATTAAATCCATGTAATAATAAATATGTACCAAAGAATTTTCTTGTCAGGATGAATAGAAAAAAAAATAACTATTTTTTTCTGCATTTTCTTACATCATTATAATAGATCAAATCAAATGAGATAAACATTTCTATTTGATAGAAACAACATTTGAACTGCCTGGAAAGCCATGTTAACACAGATTTTTTTATTCTGGTGTATCTATTCATTACAGGACTCTTTTCATCTCTGACAAAATTGAATGTAATCTTTTCTTCACTCACTATTTAGAGAGTTACATTCATTAAATAGAAATTAGTTTTCACAAACAATAGAAAACTTGAAAAACTTGGACAACTCAATTTTATCCATGTTTCAAATTTACCCACAAAAAAATTCCTAAATTATCGATGCTACTTAGTACAAAGTCATTTTTAATTTGCTACTGTTTCTCAAAGACTTAAAAAATATTAACTTTCCTTACATGGCACTTAATGGTTCTATTAAGAATCTCATTATTCCAAAAGCGCATTAAATCTATGAAAAGCCTTGATTTGCTTTTTGATTAAATATTTATAGGAATAAAGCAAAAAGTAATGTTTCTTTTTATTTTCTTTGAAGCAATTATCTTTTTTTTTTTTTTTTGTTCTTTTGGTTTGTTTTTTTTTTTACATTATTTTTTTAAACTGATTTTTCATATTTTTACTTTTTATTCAGCATTTTCCTTCATGTCTTCTGCTATCATTTTCTTTCTTTCCATTCTTTCTTCCTCTTTTTATGATTTTCTTTTCCTCTTCTTCTTCTTTTTCTTTTTCTTCTTCCATTTTCTCATCTTTTTCTGCCTTCTTATTCTTTTTCTACATTTTTCTATCTCCTACCTTTTCTATTGCCTTCCTTATTTTTTTATCTCTCTCTTTCTGTAATGTTTCTAAAGTAATGCTTCTTTTTTTTTCTTTGAAGCAATTATCTATTTTTTTCGTTTCTTGGGGGTTTTTTCATTACTTTTTAAAACTGATTTTTCATATTTTCACTTTTCATTCAGCATTTTCCTTCATGTTTTCTGCTATCATTTTCTTTCTTTCCATGCTTTCTTCCTCTTCTTCTTATTCCTCTTCTTCTTTTTCATTTTTGTCATCTTCTTCTACCTTCTTATTTTTTTTCTACATTTCCCTATCTCCTACCTTTTCCATTGTCTTCCTTATTTTTTTATCTCCCTTTTTCTGTTTTCTCTTCCTTTTATGCTTCTGTTTCTTTCTACTTCTCCCTATATCTTCTACTTTCTTCCTTTTCTTCTTTCCCTTCCTCTTTATTTTTTTTCTTCTCCTCCTTCTGTCCTTTCTTCTCCTCCTTTGCTTCTTATGAACCTCCTCCTCTTCTTTTTCTCCTTCTTCTCTTGCCTCTTCCTCTTATTACACCACTTTTTCATCCTCTCTTTTCTCCTCTTTCCTTTTCTTCTTTTCTACCGCCTCTTATCTTCCTCTTCCTCCTCAATTTATTTTGCTCCTCTTCTTCTTTCTCCTACTCCTTCTTCTTTCCTTCCTCTTATTTCTCTCCCTCCTCCTCTTTGACTTATCTTCACATTTCTTCTCACTCTTTCTCTTTTCTTCTTTTTTTTTCTTTCATTTTGCTTTCATGCTTAATTATTCAAAGAAAATACAATCTTTTAATATCTGTCTGATGGAAAGTTTATCTTCAGCTGACCGCAACATAAGCTTACCAGTCTAATGACTGAGAGAAAGTAAATTTTTTTCTGCGTGTACTTTTATACACTCTAATGGTCAAAAAAATAAAAAGTTCGTAGCTGTATTTCATTAGAGACATAATTTGGTTGCATCTAGCTGCACCCCCCTATACACACTTACTCAACGTCTGTCTATAAAGTATCTAGCAAATATAAATATCTCAAGAACCGGTTGAGCAGCTTTGATGTAACTTAGCTAATAGAAGGGACCTTACAGCACATGTGGGAATAAACACACTGACATTTAAAGTGTCATTAGATGAATCTGTCTACAGTGTGACCATCACATTCAATAAGACAACTTGTCTCGTCTCACTTCACATCACGGTTGAGCAGCTTTGATGTAACTTAGCTAATAGAAGGGACCTTACAGCACATGTGGGAATAAACACACTGACATTTAAAGTGTCATTAGATGAATCTGTCTACAGTGTGACCATCACATTCAATAAGACAACTTGTCTCGTTTCACTTCACATCACATCTAAAAAAAAAAAGAAACATTGTATCAGCAAAGTCAGTCACTCCCACTTTTTCTTCTATATGCTGTTTCTCTTCAGAATACAGGCAATCATGGGCTCACCACAATTTCCTGTCCATTATAGCTCTTAGTAACGTTTACCTTTTGTTATCCCAGTTCTACTCACTAGTCACACAACCTTATTAGGTAGGATATTCCCTTCTTTTGTCTGTATCTCTTGCCTTCAATATACCCTGTGCATATCAAGTTCTCCAAGCCTTCTTTCCGGAGTAATTAAAAGAATTCCAATAATGTTCAAATAATGTGCATGCTTTAATTTAAATTTAATTTGTTCATTTCATGAAATGTTAATTTATATGGATTTAAAAAATTTTCTTCATCAACACTAGAGTTTAAAATGTTAACCCTTCAATCGTTGAATCTTTTTTCTTGAATTAAAATATTAAAACGTTTGAAAAGATAATATTCCACATAAATGATGTTCTAAAATTATCTCAGGTTTGCAACCAACATTTGCAAAATATGAGTCTAGTTTGAATATACAAATAATCTTATTAACCAATATCATTAAATAAAGGGTATGAAGTTGATGGCTTTTGTGAAAAAATTATCCAAATCATTACAACTGAATAGTGAGTTTGAGCCTCACTGGGTGCCCAATACATTCAGACTTGTGCCACTGTTGTGGGATCTCCCCTTTTTATGACAGATAACAGCTCAAACTGTAGTGCAGTGGATATCGGCTCGGAACGAGAAATTGAGGAGCCGAGTTTGAATTCCAGTTGAATTCATTGTATTCACTTACACGCAAATACCCTCGGGAAAGGTATTAATCCATCTCTTCCTTCCAGTTATGGGTTAAATAACAGGACAGATTGGGTTCTATAGCCTTGGCTGGCAACCAGTCTACCGCAGAAAGCAATGGCAACCTACTGCGGTATAATCTTCTGCCCAGTCAGTCATGTCTCTTTCGAGACATGATCGCCCAAGCGTTTCACGTATGGCACTTAACTGACTGAACAGCTCAAAATTGGAAATTGGAGAGTTGAGTTTCGATTCCAGTCAGTTTTGTTCAAGATTTTCCTGTCTTCGTCCATCCTGCACACATATAAATCTACCATCCCCCCCACCCCATGTATTGAATACTGCTGTCACATCTGGCCAGGTGCCCCTGCTATTCACCTTGGGGTTCTTGACAGAATCCAACAGAGACTCTGTAATGTGATCGATGCCGACTTGGCAGCTCGGCTGCAGTCGCTATCTCACCCGTGTGGCTTCCTTGTGCTTCTTCTATAAATACTTTCACAGCTTCTGCTTCAGTGGACTTAGATCACTGGTGCCCCCTAGGTATGAATTTGCATGAGCTACTAGATTGGCAACTAGGTCTCACCCTTTTACAGTCAAACCGATAAAATGTAACCGCAATTTCTACTCTAAAAGCTTCTTTTCACGCACTTCCCATCTGTGGAATTCTCTTTCATATACTTGCTTCCCCAACAGCTACAATCTCCAGGAATTTAAATAGACATCTCCTATCTCACTAACTTGCATCCATTCTCTCAAGCTCTTTTTTCATCTACCCCACCCCCATCCTCGGTATTCTCATCCATCTATTATCCACCTCCTGACATTTCCTATAACTAACGCCTCTTTCTCATCACTTTCCCCAACAGCAGCAGTAGAATGCTTTGCTTGGGTTGAGATGATTAAAAAAAAAATATTACATGCAAATACTCTGAATCTAAATATTACATGCAAATACTCTGAATCTAAATATTAGATGCAAATACTCTGAATCTAAATATTACTTGCAAATACTCTGAATCTAAATATTACATGCAAATACTCTGAATCTAAATATTACATACAAATACTCTGAGTCTAAATATTACATGCAAATACTCTGAATCTAAATATTACATGCAAATACTCTGAATCTAAATATTACATGTTAAATACTCTGAATCTAAATATTACATGCAAATACTCTGAATCTAAATATTATTACTTGCAAATACTCTGAATCTAAATATTACATGCAAATACTCTGAATCTAAATATTACATGCAAATACTCTGAATCTAAATATTACATGCAAATACTCTGAATCTAAATATTACTTGCAAATACTCTGAATCTAAATATTACATGCAAATACTCTGAATCTAAATATTACATGCAAATACTCTGAATCTAAATATTACTTGCAAATACTCTGAATCTAAATATTACTTGCAAATACTCTGAATCTAAATATTACATGCAAATACTCTGAATCTAAATATTACATGCAAATACTCTGAATCTAAATATTACATACAAATACTCTGAATCTAAATATTACATGCAAATACTCTGAATCTAAATATTACATGCAAAGACTCTGAATCTAAATATTACTTGCAAATACTCTGAATCTAAATATTGTACAAATACTCTGAATCTAAATATTACATGCAAATACTCTGAATCTAAATATTACTTGCAAATACTCTGAATCAATGTACTTGCAAATGCTCTGAATCTAAATATTACGTACAAATACTCTGAATCTAAATATTACATGCAAATACTCTGAATCTAAATATTACATGCAAATACTCTGAATCTAAATATTACATGCAAATACTCTGAATCTAAATATTACATGCAAATACTCTGAATCTAAATATTACATGTTACAAATACTCTGAATCTAAATATTACATGCAAATACTCTGAATCTAAGTATTACTTGTCTCTGAATCTAATGTTAACACAAATACTCTGAATCTAAATATTACATGCAAATACTCTGAATCTAAATATTACATGCAAATACTCTGAATCTAAATATTACATACAAATACTCTGAATCTAAATATTACATGCAAATACTCTGAATCTAAATATTACATGCAAATACTCTGAATCTAAATATTACATGCAAATACTCTGAATCTAAATATTACATGCAAATACTCTGAATCTAAATATTACTTGCAAATACTCTGAATCTAAATATTACATGCAAATACTCTGAATCTAAATATTACTTGCAAATACTCTGAATCTAAATATTACATGCAAATACTCTGAATCTAAATATTACATGCAAATACTCTGAATCTAAATATTACATGCAAATACTCTGAATCTAAATATTACACTTACAAATACTCTGAATCTAAATATTACATGCAAATACTCTGAATATAAATATTACATGGAAATACTCTGAATCTAAATATTAGATGCAAATACTCTGAATCTAAATATTATTTGCAAATACTCTGAATCTAAATATTACATGCAAATACTCTGAGGTAATCTAACTCTTCTCCTTCTGCTATAGGTTAATGAGTAACTTTTATATCAGTAAATCATTTCTATCTCAAAAAAGTTCTTACAATCTAAAAATATTTTCTGGCTTTAAATAACCTGCAGAAGGTTGATAAGCCATAAAAAACAAATCAATCAATACTTTAGGAAGTGATGAATTGTTATCAATGTAGAACAATAACTTGATTAAATAATTCATTTTTATTTTTAGATTTATTTTGTTTAGCTAAATATAAACATTCATATTAAATAACTTGAGAACAAAGTTAAAATTGCCAACTAATATGGATTTAAACTAGACCCTGACAGTGCCATTGCAGAGAAGAATATCACCTTAACCCAGTTGAGAATAAATGTTGGAAGTGAATGACCTGTTTAAAAAATGTCTGAGTGGAAATTTTAGTTAGGAGAAGAGCAAAACAATGAAATGTAATTCATAATCATCATATTATCATATTAAATCAGATTTAACAGCTGTGATAAAAAATGATCTAAAAACCTTTAATGCATCAAGTGAAAATATTTTTAATCTTTTATTCATGATCAGCAAGTAATAAACTTGATGATTTTCAAGTGAAGAGTTTTTCATTTTTTTTAAATGTACTAGCAGTATAGCCCGGCATTGCTTGGGTGTAATGAAAGCTTTAAAACTAATCCATGGTCCTGGAGCTCAGACTCTTTGGACATTGGCACAAAAAACTAAAAAGCAATAGTTGTTTCCAGTTAAAGCGAAACCGTAGACTGAAAGAAAAATGAATGGATGTAAATCAAATTTTGATTTCCTGGTATTGATATCAAATAAGTTTTTTTCATCGTAAACTGAATTTTGAAGGCTAAATAAGTCCTCTGAGTAAATGGTATCATGGCTGAGACTAAGAACTACAATTATACCTACTTAGAGCCAAACCCAAAGCAAAAACTAAAATAAAAGGGCTGAAAAAAATACAGACATACAGGCAGATAAACAGACACACACACAAACATCTTGCCTTTTATATATATATATTATCGATTTTCTGCACTATTGTAAGAACTGCAACCTTCAAACTTCTGAATATCATTTCTTGTGTCTTTGTCTATGAGTGTATGAAATTTGATTAAAATCGGACCACTCCTTCTATAACCCGATTTTTTCAATTATCAATATTTATCGGGGGTACCTCGACACAAAACCTAGCTAAGAACACTCACAGACGCTTATAAGACAACTGTGCAAATTTTCAAGAAAATCGGTTCAGCCGTTTCGGAGTCTATAGGTAACGGATGGACACACACACACACACACACACACACACACACACATACAGACAGAAAAAGTTCCATTTATAAATAAGTTTAGATTTAGATAAGCAAGTAATAAACTTGATGATTTTCAAGTGAAGAATCTTTCATTTTTTAAAATGTATTTTATTTCGAAAAGTCATAAGAACAGAGTTATTGCAGGAGGTAATGGGTAATTGCCAGTCAGCCATATTAATTAAACTTTGTGTCTCATCTTAAAATGTCTTTATATATTTTTTATTCATCTGATATTGTTCAACCAGAAAAAACACTGGAATTATTTCAAAATTAGATAAAGAATAAATCAAAAATTAAAACCAATAATTACCTCAGAAGCAGACAAAACAAAAGTCTGTGACAAAAAGGACATTGTTTTCTTGACATTATTATTTCTGTACATGTCATCACATTTATTGTTTTAAAATGCTATTTTTACAGTTTTAATAAAACCATAACATGTGAAACTGAATTAATAGATTTTTTCTTAAGAACTGAAAACAAAAATATTAAACACTTTATTTATTATTTACATGTTTATGTTTGGACTGTTGCTTTCATCTTTATTGTCATACTAGCAGTATAGCCTGGCGTTGCTCAGGTGTAATGAAAGCTTTAAAACTAATCCATGGTCCTGGAGCTCAGACTCAGCCTAAAGAATATTTATGTGAAGTTTGGTGAGAATCGGATAAAAATTGTGGATTTGTATAAAGGACATACAGGCAGATAAACAGACACACACACAAACATCTTGCCTTTTATATATATATATATATATATATATATATATTGTCAATTTTCTGCACTATTGTAAGAACTGCAACCTTCAAACTTCTGAATATCGTTTCTTATGTCTTTGTCTATGAGTGTATCAAATTTGATTAAAATCGGACTACTAATTCTATAACCCGATTTTTCGATTATCGATTTTGGATATTTATTGGGGATACCTTCGACACAAAACCTAGCTAAGAACACTCGCAGACGCTTATAGTACAACTGTGTAAATTTTCAAGAAAATTGGTTCAGCCGTTTCGGAGTCTATAGGTAACAGACACACACACACACACACACAAAGTTCCATTTATAAATAAGTTTAGATTTACAATATTTTGGCCATTGTGTACTCTGGCTTTCTTCAGGTGACATAGATTAGAATTTCAAACCAAACCCCTTATTTTGTCCTCAGGGGTAGATTACTCTTGTTTCACGTTCCATGACTTTTTTAAGGACCGTGCATCCTTTCAGTTAATTCCCTTTAGTAACTCAACTCTCAAAGTTTTTACAGCATTTACATTATTCATACTATTGTCCTCATCTTTGTTGCCATTTGTATGACGTTTCGGCCGTTGTATGCTCTGGCCTTCTGCAGATCCTAGGAATTTCAAACTGGACTTTTTATGACAATCACTGGTGTATAAAATCCTCATTCCTTTCGTAAAGCCTCAATTGGAAGTCATGAGTTACGCAAGGAATGAGAATGATATACCCCAGTGATTGTCATAAACGGTTCGGTTCAAAATTCCCAGCACCTGAAGAAGGCCGAAGCGTACAACAAGCAAAACGTCATACAAATGGCAACAAAGATGAGGTTAATAGCCAGAATAATGAAAATACTGTAAATATCTCCAAGTTTTTGTTCACCTTTGCGATGGCCAGGTATTGAACTCACAACTCTTTGGATCAAGTCACTGGATAACTTTAACCAACGCTTTTATCTACTGGTCCATTAGTCCAAACAATGAAAATAGTGTAAATAGTTACAAAAGCACATCTCAGAAATATGGACGCTTTATTTATTTTATTGCTTATTTACAATAACAATATTTTTGCATAATAACAGAATGTAATTTGCAAACTATAACAACTTATTTATTTACAACATTATAAGATATATTGACTATCAGAATAATTTCATATTTACAAGATTATTTCATATTTATAAAATATGTTGACTATCAGAACAATATCATATTTACAAATTTATAAAGATATACGTGAACAATTTATAATGAACTTTTTATTTTGTACTATATTATAAAGATGGTGTTGTTATGGTTATATTAAAATATATATGAACAATGTAGAATAAAATATTTATTTTTTATTATATTATAAAGATAGTGTTGTTATGGTTATATTAAAATATAAATGAATAATATAGAATAAAATATTTATTTTTTACGATATTATAAAGATGGTTTTGTTATGGTTATATTAAAATATATATGAACAATGTAGAATAAAATATTTATTTTTTACTATATTATAAAGATGGTGTTGTTATGGTTATATTAAAATATATATGAACAATGTAGAATAAAATATTTATTTTTTATTATATTATAAAGATAGTGTTGTTATGGTTATATTAAAATATAAATGAATAATATAGAATAAAATATTTATTTTTTACAATATTATAAAGATGGTTTTGTTATGGTTATATTAAAATATATATGAACAATGTAGAATAAAATATTTATTTTTTACTATTTTATAAAGATGGTGTTGTTATGGCTATATTAAAAAGTACCATTTTTTTTATACATGTTCTTAGTTTTATTTTTAATATAAGAAATACATTATTGCATTATTATATGATTTTTTTTAACATAATCCAAAATTTGAAGGAAGAGAAAAGAAGTCAATGATACCAAAATTTGATACTATCTTTCGGGTGTTGCTTGTCTACTAAATCTAAGACAGTGCTATATCAGGTTACAAGTTCATGTCTTCTAGTGTTGAAACAAAAGCTGGAAATTCCAAGACTGTGGAATTTATTTTGTTTTTTGCTTTTGGTAGATCCATTCTCTTTGTTTCTTTGAATGTACAATTTATGTCGAAATAGTTGCAAGAGGATGGGGTGGTCTATTTTTCTCAATGGTGCAAACCAGAAAATGATTTGAACAACTTTTGGAATGATAATGACTCATTTAAATATTACAGAATAGATATTTTTACATCTGAAGGTGGGGTATAGAATCGACCTTTCAACCAACTGATGAATATTCTAGAATGTTCTCAAATTTAAAAGCCTTGAAAAACCAATGACATACTTGCTCTTGTATATAAACATGTGTCACAAAATAAATACTATATTTCCTTTGATAAAGTTCTTCAGAGGACAAAACGTATTGGCTAAGAATAGTTTTACCTCTTGTTTTTTATTCATTTTGTTTCTTGACAGATACAATCTATCTGAAAATAATTTACACACACACACACACACACACACTACCATCCATAATTATTAGGCCATCCCAGTTTTTTTTTTTAAAAGAAACGATGTATTTCATACTATTTTTAAATGGATAATAATTTTAAATGAAAATAAAATTATTCTTTTGTTATTATTACTTTGCAAAATTTTACAAGGCAACAAAGCAAAGATGAACTCGTTCTAAATTTTTTTCATTCTTTCATTGATGAAACTGCAATATAGGTAATTATTAAATATTTATAAATTCATTTGATGCACATGTTATTGTGCAATATTAACAAAAGAACCATTCTATTTTCATTTACAATTATTCACTTGGTAATAAATACTAAAAAATTGTATGAAATACATCATTTTTTAAAACCCTGGGGTGGCCTAATAATTATGGCCGGTAGTGTATATGCAAATTATTATTGACTGATGTGGTAAGGGTATTTTATCTTAAATTACATTTTTATATGCAAATTAGATATCATTTGCATTTAAATTTGAATAGCACCCTGTATATATATTCAATAAATCAGGTGACCTAATGTGTTGACAACAAATCTTTTTTTTTTTTATAATCATATTGCCCCAAGCAAGGCATTGTATTGCCATTGTTTTGCAGGGGGTTACATAGGAGGAAAGTTATGAGAAAGAGTGACAGGTTATAGGGGGTGTCAGGAAGTGGACAGGAGAGGGATGAGAACACTGCAGAAATGAGATGAGAGCATGAGAGAGAGAGGATGCAAGTTAGTGAGATAGGAGATGACTATTGACTTTACATTTAAATTCTTAAAGATTGTAGCTGCTGGGGAAGCAAATAAATGGAAGGGAATTCCACAGGCGGGAAGTGCGAGAAAAGAAGCTGCTGGAGTAGAATTTGCATTTACATCTTATTGGTTTCACAGTAAAAGAGGGGACCCAGTTGCTAATCTTGTGGCTCGAGTAAATTCGTATATAGGGGCACCAGTTAGCTAAGTTCATCAGAGCAAAAGCCGTAAAAGTACTTGTAGAAGTGACACAAAGAAGCCACACTGCGCTGGTGAGAAAGTGGCTGTATCCAAGCTGCCAAGTCAGGATCGATCACATTGCAGATTCTCCGTTGAATTTTGTCAGGGACCCCTAGGTAGATAGCAGAAGCACATGACCAGGTATGGTGTCAATATTAAATGCAATGCAGAACAAGAAGTTACTCTTGGGGTGCTAATAACCTACACTGAGGTGTAAAATAATGTCTACAATACAATCAATTTCATTTGAAATCATGTAATTCATTTTTCAATTATGGAAACTTATATGTAGAGATTACACTCACCTAAGATGCTCACTAGTTAGTGCTGCTCAGGACGATATAAGGAAGACACATAAACACTTTCACTCTCTTTTTGCACTAAAAGGGAGTAGGTAGAGGACTTCTCTTGTCACCTTTGGGAAAATTAATGCTCTTTTGAAGGGGTCGACAAAACTCTTTGCTTGACCATTTGATCTGAAATGATAAATCAGTGTTGCCAAGTGTTTATGGTATGGTATAGCTATTACTGCTGGGTTGGTTCTTTCGCCATAACATCCAAAACTTGTTGAATGGCTTTTGCTGCTGAAATAAATAGGCAAAGAGAAAAGGAAAGATACAGAGACACTAGAGGGACAGTTTGGACACGGATTTTATTTTTAGTTCCAAACCTCTTGCTGGGGAAATTCCTTCCCGAACAGTTTGGCACGTTTTTACCATCCAAAGTCCAACAGAGAAAGAGAGAGAGTTTATTTTTGGCACCAGAAGGCCTCTCTTTTTGCACATGTGTCAATTGTCTTTCCTGTCAGAGGACTTCTGGCAGATTTTTATGTTTATTTTATTTTGTATTTTTATTTTACTCGTAGTTTTTTTATTTTATTTTGTAGTTTTATTTTATTTAGTGTTTTTTATTTTATTTCATATTTTTATTTAATCCCTACATGTTCAACTGCAAAAAGTTCCATTATCGGACACCACACTGTCAGGTACTCCAAACCCTGCAAAAAGTTTGCATGAGAATTTAATCATTACAGTGGTAGTTGGTCATTTACACTTCAATATCTCAGGCCATTTTGTGAAACTGTCAACCACAATTAAATAGTATTATCATTTAGTCGTCCAGATATGGATTGCTTGTGGGAAAAGCTGATCTCTACAGTCATGGCATCAATATTTGCTTCTGATATTGTGGACTGACATAAGTAGGAATCATTACTTTCAGAGCAACAATGAATAAAACTTGTTAAATTTAATGCATATTTAAAATCGGAGTCATTGTTTTCATTATGATAAATCATTTTAATGATATAGAGGAGTGACTGTGTGCTTAGAATGTTAGCATTCTGACCATGAGCCTCACATTCAAATCTCGCCATAGTTACATTGTCAGGGAAATGATTTCTCAATAATATTGGCCCAGGGAGAAGATTCCAGTTTGCAGCACCATTAGCTTCTTTTCTTGGACTTCCTGACTGTGGAACTCCCTTCCATATACTTGTTTTCCTGATGGCGACAACCTCCAGGAATTTAAATGCAATGTCAATTCCCATCTTTTATCCACTTGACTCCAGTCCTTTCTACATCACCTCATTTATATTGTTCTTTTCCTTTCTCTCTACCTTCACAGCTGTCTTCACTCCTGTGTCCCCAGCCTTCCCTTGCTCTTTCTCTTTCACCCCTTGTAGCTGGTTCGTCTTTCTCTTCACTCTCCTCCTGCCTAAAATTTTAACTCTCTTATGTAGCCCCCTGCACACCAGTGGTGTTACCGCCTTGCTTGAGGTGAAATGATTAAAAAAAATTCTAGAAACCAGGAGAGTGACTCATTCCACCTTTTTGGGATAACCTTTTCTGTTGACATGAAGTGGAAAGATTATACTGAATCCATTGCTAGGAAAGTTGGTTCACTATGTCATGCTCGATAATTTTTTTCTCCAGAATCTATCTAACTTATTTATAAGTCTATCGTTTATCCATGCTTTGAATATTTTCATACGGTCTGGTACTCATGATATATATCTAGAGATTCTTGTTAAAAATCTAAAAAAGAATCAGCAATATTCTTGGTCCTGACTTGGCATCTCAGCTTCAGTCACTTTCCCACTGCCATAATGTAGCTTCCCTGTGCCATTTCTATAAATTTTTTCATGGTAATTGTTCTGATGATCTCTTCACTATAGTACCTAGTGTTACGCGTTAAATGTAACAAAAGAAAAAATAATGATTGACCAAAACTCAGAGTTAAAAATCACATACAAATATTTAATTTACTATAAACACAAAATGATATATATACAAAATTTACAATTTTTTTGCATTCAAAACAGAAAACCGAGTTTATTACTGACAGAATGACGGGTAAGTGATACGAAGGGGAAGGAAGGTGTCAAATATATTTACCCAGTTAAGATAGCAAAGAAGTTTAAGTGCTATACTTTTAGAAAATCCTCAAATGTGTATATAAAGAATAATTATTAGTTTGGACAATGAAAGAGTCAAAAGTACCTGAAAGTGAACCTCATGGAACTAAATGGGTAAATACCCATTTAGTTCCATGAGGTTCACTTTCAGGTTTGAGTTGGTCAGCAACTTTTCTTAGAGATTCTTTCAGCTGGATGCAGAGTTCCA
This sequence comes from Ascarosepion bandense, assembly GCA_037127315.1. Classification (NCBI taxonomy): domain Eukaryota; kingdom Metazoa; phylum Mollusca; class Cephalopoda; order Sepiida; family Sepiidae; genus Ascarosepion; species Ascarosepion bandense. The sequence goes on from JBBBDQ010000720.1 coordinate 2,757,202, forward strand.
CGGATCAGGCCAGAGTTGATAATGTCAGCAAATCCTGTTAACAACCAACTACTCTCTTCCCAAAACCTATTTTTATAGGGGCTAACACATAATTTGCATATTTTTGGAACATTTTGAATTCTCTCGAATCTGCTGGAATTTTCTTGATCATTCTAGCATCTTCAAAAGGTTGTATTTCTAATTTCCTTATTTTTATAACTACTTCATGAATTAAAACTCTTTTGTAATAACATGTAGGGCTCAATAGAATACTATAACTTTTTAAACATTATTAATATTATATTTATATATAAATGCATTTTTGGATTTGTGGCAAGGTATCATCAATTCACAGTTGAATTGGCTAAATGTAACAGTAAGTTCTATACTAACAATTTTATTTTAAAACAGTTCTCACTTGTGGAACTGTGCAATGTTTCTCTTCAGAATTTATCTTACATATTTATAAGTCTACTATTCATCCAGGCTTTGAATATTGCTGTCACATATCATCTGGTACTCTTGCTATATATTTAGAGATTCTTATTGAAACCCAAAGAAGAATCTGCAATATTATTGGTCTTGACTTGGACCCTGACTCCAGTCACTTTCCTACCACCATAATGTAACTTCTTTGTGACTTTTCTATAAATGCTTTTATGGCCAGTCAATTAGTTAAGTGCCATACGTGTTACACACTTTGGGCAATCATGTCTCAAAAGAGACATGACTGACTGGGCAGGAGATTATCCTACAGTAGGTTGCCATTGCTTTCTGTGGTAGGCTTATTGCCAGCCAAGGCTTTAGAACCCAATCTATCCTATTATTTACTCCATAACTGGAGGGAAGAGATGGGTTAATACCTTAATTGTAGCTGTTGGGGAAGCAAGTAAATCAAAGAGAATTCCACAGGCAGGAAGTTTGAGAAAAGAATCTGGTGGAGTAGAATTTGCATTTACAATTTATTGGTTTCACAGTAAAAGGGTGGGACCTAGTTGCTGATCTTGTGACTCGAGTAAAGTTATATATAGGGGTGCACCAGTGAGCTAAGTTCATCGGAGTATTATTGATTGGAAGTTTCAACCTCTATTGCCATAATACAAACATCCAATGCTGGCAACATAACCAAATACAATATGGAATTAATTTTACGTCATATGTTAATGACTCTTTTCCTCTTTTCTTTTACCGTAAGTGTAGACACTGATAAAGCCATTTTCTGATGAAATATTTATTTAGAAGGGAGAATTCATACTGTATTGAAATATGATATTAATAAAACACAAGCAGTATCTGTGAGAAATTTTTGTTTTCCTATTTTTAATTTTCTGATGAATCATAATTCCAGAGTTAATGACTGAGTAAACTCTTTACTAGTTTTCCAACTTAAAAACACCAATCAAAATTTTCTTTTTGCTTCTTGAATAATTCTAGCTTCATAACTTAAAATAAATCTAAACTTATTTTATAAATGGAACTTTGTGTGTGTGTGTGTGTATATGTGTGTGTGTGTCCATTACCTATAGACTCCAAAACAGCTGAACCAATTTTCTTCAAAATTTACACAGTTTTACTATAAGCGTCTGCGAGTGTTCTTAGCTAGGTTTTGTGTCGAGGTACCCCTGATAAATATCAAAAATCAATAATCGAAAAAATCGGATTATAGAAGGAGTGGTCCGATTTTAATCAAATTTGATACACTCATAGACAAAGAGATAAGAAATGATATTCAGAAGTTCAAGGTTACAGTTCTTACAATAGTGCAGAAAATCAATAATATATATATATATAAAAGGCAAAATGTTTGTGTGTGTGTCTGTTTATCTGTCTGTATGTCCTTTATACAAATCCACAATTTTTATCCGATTCTCACCAAACTTCAAAATTTGACTTACATCCATTCATTTTTCTTTCAGTCTACGGTTTCACTTTAACTGGAAACAACTATTGCTTTTTAGTCTTTCGTACCAATGTCCAAAGAGTCTGAGCTCCAGGACCATGGATTAGTTTTAAAGCTTTCATTACACCTGAGCATCACCGGGCTATACTGCTAGTATATATGTGTGTGTGTGTGTGTGTGTGTGTGTGTGTGTGTGTGTGTGTGTGTGTGTGTGTGTGTGTGTGTGCGCGATTGATAAATTGTAGCAATTATTTTATTAGGTGCGATTGGTAAATTGTCGCAATTATTTAATTATTTCAAATATTCTTCAGGCTGAGTCTGAGCTCCAGGACCATGGATTAGTTTTAAAGCTTTCATTACACCTGAGCATCACCGGGCTATCTTGCTAGTATTGTAATAAGTATGAATGCATTAGCTAAAAAAGTGGAAGGGTATAAATGATAAGGTTGCCTGTATTTTTGATTCACAAACCTGTGAGACTGATTCTTAACCTTTGGTATTATGACTCTGAAGTTTTGATTTTTGGACTAGAACCTCCCTATTGTTATTTTCTTACAGTTATATATATATATATATATATATATATATAGCACTTTGTACATAACAAACTGTATTCACTATCTGTCCATAATATTGAGGAGTTTATCTTCGGATTTGTTACAGATTTAGCAATTTTGCAAAAGTGAAAATTTTGGCAGTTTAAGCAAAAGATACAAAACCCTTTCCATATATTCGGGTGCAATGGAGTTGTTATTTTAGGAGTTTTAAAGACATTTTATCAAAAGAATTTGTCTACGTAAACAGTCAAAGAATACCAGACCCACCCTTTATGTTTGGAGTCAAAAGTAATTTGAAATCATAGAAAGGAAATCTGGGAAACAATAACAAATCCATTCTTGTGTTTTAACTGCTGAAAGCTGAACCGATACAAATTGTTGATTCTAACGTTTCCAAATTCTTATCAACTGTCTTCTGTGCCAATTTTCTCAAGGAAAATACATTTTCACTGGGAGGAAAAATATGCTTTATCAAACAAAACAATCTTTTAAAGAATAAACAATTTAGATTTTGACAAAGTCTATTATCAGATTAATTGTCAATGACAACTTGGAGAGATTGTGGTAAAAAGAACATTTATAATGTAAACTTCATGAATAGACATTCCAGTTAATGCTGACATTTACCTAATAATGGTTATCTATCCTGAGTTAGGATGAGTGTTCCTTTCAAGGAATGGTATGCGAGTAGATTCTTTTTAACGAGAGTTAGGGTTTGCCTAAGTCCTAAACTACCCTCTCAAATTACACACACACACACAATACAAATCAATAAAACCTATCAAAATATGGAAAATTGACAAGTATTGAACATATTTTAATGAAAGAAAAACTTTTGTTAAGTGCCCAATCAAAATCAGTTAAGTGCCATACGTGATACACGCTTTGGGTGATCATGTCTTGAAAAAGACATGACTGACTTGGCAGAAGATTATCCCACAGTAGGTTGCCATTGCTTTCTGCAGTAGACTGGTTGCCAGCCAATCTGTCCTGTTATTTAACCCATAACTGGGAGGAAGAGATGGATTAATACCTTTCCTAAGGGTATTTGCATGTAAGTGAATACAAGGAATTCAACTGAAATTTGAACTTGGCACTCCGATCTCATGTTCTGAGTTGATATCCACTGCACCAAAATATTCATGCAACTTATCAGTTGACCATCTCCAGAGTTTTGTTGTGTAATGTTGCTTATGAAGGTCAGAGAACTTATTAGAACCTCTGAGGCTGACAAGTGGGGGAATATATATATACTAGCAGTATAACCCAGCATTGCTCGAGTGTAATGAAAGCTTTAAAACTAATCCATGGTCTTGCAGCTCAGACTCTTTGGACATTGGCACGAAAGACTAAAAAGCAATAGTTGTTTCCAGTTAAATTGAAACCGTATACTGAAAGAAAAATGAATGGATGTAAATCAAATTTTGATTTCCTGGTATCAATATCAAATAAGTTTTTTTCATCGTAAACTGAATTTTGAAGGCTAAATAAGTCCTCTGAGTAAATGGTATCATGGCTGAGACTAAGAACTGCAATTATACCTTCTACAGGCAGATAAACAGATACACACACAAACATCTTGCCTTATATATATATATATATATATTATTGATTTTCTGCACTATTGTAAGAACTGCAACCTTGAACTTCTGAATATCGTTTCTTATGTCTTTGTCTATGAGTATATCAAATTTGATTAAAATCAGGAGATGACTATTGACTTTACATTTAAACTCCTGGAGATTGTAGTTGTTGGGGAAGCAAGTAAATGGAAGGGAATTCCACAGGCGGGAAGTGCAAGAAAAGAAGCTATTCGAGTAGAATTTGCATTTACATTTCATTGGTTTCACAGTAAAAGGATGGCACCTAGTTGCTAATCTTGTGGCTTGAGTAAATGTATAATATATGGGTTATCAGTTAGCTAAGTTCATCAGAGCAGAAGCGGTGAAAGTATTTGTAAAAGAGACACAGGGAAGCCAGATTGTGCCAGTGAGAAAGTGACTGTGTCTGAGCTACCAAGTTGGGATCAATCACATTAGAGATTCTGTTGGATTTTGTCAAGGAGGCTTAGGTGGATAGTAGGGGCACCCAACCAGATATGGCAGCAATATTCAATGCACGAGTGGATGGTAGATTCATATATGTGCAGGATTGGTTCGGAATGTAGCATTTGATTTTCTCAATTTGACAAATCAGTTTGTAAAAATTACAAACTATTTTGCCAAAATAAATTCTGGAATTATAACCACTCAATTATGTGCTGAGTTTTCCTCTCAAATATATATATATATATATATATATATATAGTATTTAATTGTGATGAACTTTAGCACCAAGGTGGTTGCTTTTTCAGTGGTCTTACTGATAAAATGTATTTTTTCTTTTTATTTTTATTGTGCAGTTGTTTGATTTATTTATAATTGATATATATATATGTTGTATACCTACCTGTATACAGGAATGAAGTGTTCCTATCCTCTTAAATACATGGACACTTTTGGGATAGAGTAGACAAGAGTGATTATACTGACTAGCAGTTCACTAGCAATGTATCTTCTTCATGCAGCTTGAAAGTCTTGTACTTGTTGATATACTATTATTCCCAACCTCCATTTTGGTGACTACTCATGCAGTAACCTTTTAGGGTTACAACAATATATATATATATTTAGCAGAAATTGTGTAACCGACTTTAGTGTGGACCAGTTCCCTGTGCTGTCTGGTTCACACTCCATGTTTCACATACAAGCCTTGGAGTCTCTTTGCATTAAAGTTAGGACCCCATCTCTCTGCAAGCAGAGAGAATATCTGCTAGGACTCCACATAATTACCATCTAGTGCCTGCCCCTCTGCCTCTCACTTTTTTTTTTTTTTGCCTTTGTCTAATTCATCTTCAGTTTTAATTGTTTTAAAATATTGAAGAATTACAAAAACATCCCAGCTGACTTTGATGAAAAACACAACTGAAACCGTGTTCGTTTGTTTCTTATTTTTTGTCATCATTTTCATGTCATTATATATTTTTGTACTTCAAATAATTTAAATGGGGGGGGAAGTAGGTTTACAGTTGGTTCACTATTTGTTTCAGGTTTCAGATTTAATTTATCCGAATCATAATTGTTATTTTAGCACCTACCCGTTATCTATTGGCCGTCATAGAGTACCTTACCCAAACTTTTCCACAGCGTGTTGGTGTGTTGGTACGAAAGAAGGGGCAGCATGGAACAGCCACCACATTCACTTGACCTAACACCAATTAATTTCTTTTTTTTTTAACGAGATATAAAAAAGAACAAGTTTTATGAGAGAAATCTCCAAACAGTAGATGAATTGAAAGAGTACATCTTAGAAGTATTTATTGAAATTGACGCAGATCAAGATTTGTGTCATGCAGCAGTATGTCAGAGTGTTCTAGAGTGGTTCCAAGTATGTTGCAATGTTGAAAGACGACATTTTGAGCTCTTAAGAGATTAAAATAAAGTGTTATTACTACTTAATAATATAATACATATCTTCTCCCTCTAGATATGAGTCAAATAATAGGACAAATTGGGTTCTATAGCCTTGGCTGGCAACCAGTCTACCGCAGAAAGTAATGGCAACCTACTGCGGGCTAATCTTCTACCCAGTCAGTCATGTCTTTTTTGAGACCTGATCGCCCAAAGTGTTTATCACGTATGGCACTTAACTGACTGACGGACATATGGTATTCACACCCTACAATATTGATATTCATTTACTCTTTTTATATTCCACTTTATTTTGACATCTACCTTTTTTTATCTTGTACTCGGTAAAAAAATTCTTCTCGGTTTAATAGAACAATTGCTATTCATTCTGAGCAGAACTTTCACATTTACTGGAAGTCATCTCGTTAGACAGTGAATTGGTTTCATCCAAAAGAGGATTTGCATTTTCAGCATCTTCACAAATGTTATTTCTAGTTGGTTCCTCATCTTACTCATCTGCTTCTTGGCATCTCTTGCTTTCACTTAATCAAGTGCTATGAACGGATATGATAGTCCCTCCTTGGCATACCAACACAAATTGTCGATCTTTCCCAAGTACAAATCACTCTTTGTCAAACTTACTATATACCACATATGTATAAGTGTGTACACTGTGCCTGAGAGTTCTCCAGATATTTTCACTTGACTTTCCCGCAATATAATTTTCTCTGGCACTGCGTAGAATATCATATTTTGGAATATAATGCCACAAAACGAAATGTCTATGTCTGAAAGTTTATTGTCTAAAAATGAGGAAAGATTACAATTAAAACCAAATACTAATCTGTCCATAATTCACCTTTTCTTAAAAGTTTGTAAAGTCAGTTACCATAACCCTGACGTTAGTATTGATTAGAACGAGTTTTACACAAAATAGAATTATGAAATTATATTAAAGGAAAGTCAAATTATTCCTTTTCAAAATGACTAGTAAATCATTTAACTTGGTCCAAATGTTTGATTGATTTTCTTTTTTCATTCCAACCAAGAAGAAAGTTTTTTTCTTGTGACCTAACTTATTGAATGAAAACTTATTTTTTGTCTGAGTTTCTTGGATGAGGAGTTATTATTATTTAAACTATTTATTTTTAGATGATTGTCCTCATCTATGTTTTATTCTCACAATGTTTCAGTCATATCATCTAGTCTTCCTCAGATTATCAAGTAAGTACAAAATGTACTTTGTTCTTACTCAGTGCAAGGCTCTCTTGAGCTTGGTCAACATAGCCATTCTTATCACAACTTTTTTTTTTATAATCATATCGCCCCAAGCAAGGCATTTTACTACCACTGTTTTGCAGGGGGTTACATAGGAGGAGAGTTATGAGAAAGAGTGACAGGTTATAGGGGGTGTCAGGAAGTATGTAAGAGAAGGATGAATGTGGCCATAAAGTGAGGGATAATTTATATACTGATTGTAATGTAGAATTGATCCCCCACTTTATATCCACATTATAATAGAAATTTTTATAATCATATCGCCCCAATTAAGACATTTTACTGCCACTGTTTTGCAGGGGGCTACATAGGAGGAAAGTTATGAGAAAGAGTGGCAGTTTATAGGGGTGTCAGGAAGTGGGAAAGAAAAGGATGAGAATACTAATGAGAGTGGAGTGGACAGAGAAAGGAGCATGAGAGAGAGAGAGGATGCAGGTTAGTGTGATAGGAGATGACTATTGACTTTACATTTAAATTCTTGGAGATTGTAGCTGTCAGGAAAGCAAGTATGCGGAAGGGAATTCCACAGGTGGGAGGTGCAAGAAATGATGCTGCTGAGTAGAATTTGCGTTTACATTTTTGTTTCACAAAATTGGTTTCACATTAAAGGGGTGAAAGTAAAAGACTTACCCTAATTTACTTCTAGACCTCAAAAAAAAACCCCTAAAACCCCCCAAAAATACACCACTTCTAAGAAGGACCAGAAAAAGAAAATATACATACCCAAAAGACATTGGTAACTGTTGCTCTAAAGTCACCATAAAAAAAAGAATAAATGATCTGTAGCAAAGACCCAAGTTTTAGTTGCTTCTGCTTTGTTTATTTATGAACACACATATATCTAAACTTATTTATAAATGGAACTTTGTCTCTGTGTGTGTATGTGTGTGTGTGTGTCCATTAACTATAGACTCCAAAAAGGCTGAACCGATTTTCTTGAAAATTTACACAGCTGTACTATAAGCATCTGCGAGTGTTCTTAGCTAGGATTTGTGCCGCGGTACCCCCAAGAAATATCGAATATCGATAATCAAAAAAATCGGGTTATAGAAGGAATGGTCCGATTTTAATCAAATTTCATACACTCATAGACAAAGACATAAGAAATGATATTCAGAAGTTTCAAGGTTGTAGTTCTTACAATAGTGCAGAAAATTGATAATATATATATATATATATAAAAGGCAAGATGTTTGTGTGCGTGTCTGTTTAACTGCCTGTATGTCTGTATTTTTTCAGCCCTTTTATTTTAGTTTTTGCTTCAGGTTTGGCTCTAAGTAGGTATAATTGTAGTTCTTAATCTCTGCCATGATACCATTTACTCAGAGGACTTATTTAGCCTTCAAAATTCAGTTTACGATGAGAGAAACTTATTTGATATCAATACCAGGAAATTAAAATTTGACTTACATCCATTCATTTTTCTTTCAGTCTACAGTTTTGCTTTAACTAGAAACAACTATTGCTTTTTAGTATTTCATGCCAACGTCCAAAGAGTCTGAGCTCCAGGACCATGGATTAGTTTTAAAGCTTTCATTACACTCAAGCAATTCCGAGCTATACTGCTAGTCTTACAATATACCAACATGAAACTTTAAATCCATACCTTTAATTGTATTGAAAAAGAAATTCATTTTCTTGCTTTGAAGGCCTATCGAGATTTAATCTGATTCAGAAATTTTTATATTCTTGTGATTTTTACTATTTTATCTGGAATTTCCTTTAAAAAAAGATGCAAAGAATTAGTTTCCTTGTTGATCTTTGTCGTTGCTAACACTGATGGTTATTTTCTTGACAAATAAATTTACTTTTGTTTTATTTAACTGCAATTTTGTTCTATTTTTGAAAACATGATTTTTCAACTTAATGAAATTCCAATTGAAATCATTCATAAATAACTTTGTAACTTGTTCATCAAACCTTGTATTTCCAAATATTTGTATTAGGATAGAAGATTTGAACAACTGTACAATTTCAAAGGATGGTGGCTTTATTAATTCTAGACTGTTTGTGAAAAAGATTTGAATTAGAAATTTCTCATGCAAAGGATTCAATTTTTGTTGTGAGGAGAATAGCCATGTCTTTTTATTTTTTAATCCATTCGCTTTAAGTAAGGTGATAATGTCACTAAGATGCAAGGGGGGTTGCTTGGAGTGAAAACGAATGAGAATTCTTTAGAAGCAACCAGAAATTTAGTCCTAAACAGGAAACAAAGAATAAATATGCAGGGAGTGTGAACCAGGTAAGTGTGAAATGGTCTTTTTTCCTTTATCATTCTAAGATTCTTCTTTCGTTAAATCATGTAACATTAAGTGATTTGTTAGCAAAAGGGACAGTCCAACATGAAAATTACAAATTGAGGATACCAAAATCAAACAAGCACAACAATTTAAATATCTGGGAAGGGTTTTAACAGTGTAATACTGGAATCTGAAGGAACATTGGGATAGCAAAATATGCTTTCAAAAAGCTAAGCAAAGTATTAAGAAGCAAAAATTATTTGTTAGGAACAAAGAAAGAGGTACGAAACTCTTATGTAATATCAGTCCTCTTTTATGGTGGTGAATGTCCTCACAGATGAAGAAAAGGCTTGAAGCAATAAAAATGTGGTTCTACAGAAGGATGCTGAGAATATCATAGACCAAACATGTGAGCAATGACAGAGTTTTAGAGAAAATAAAAGCGGAAAGGAGACTTATACTTAAGAGATAGTTGAAATTTCTTGGGTACATAATGAGGAAAGAGGGCTTAGAAAATTTGATACTCACAAAACAGATTGAAGGCAAGAGGGACAAAGAAAAATAGCGCATAACCTACATAGAGAGCTTGAGTAAATGCATAGTAGAACGATGTTTAGGAGAGATAAAAAATACAAAATTTCTTAAGAGTTACAAAAGACAGAAAATTCTGGAGAACCATTGTCTCTAAAGTCCTGAAGGGATAAGACACATAGATTAAAAAGCAGTGAGTGTGCTTATCTTGTCAAGAGTCAGTCAGTTAAGTACCATACGTGATACACGGTTTGAGCGATCATGTCTCGAAAGAGATATGACTGACTGGGCAGATTATCCCACAGTAGGTTGCCATTGCTTTCTGCGGTAGACTGGTTGCCAGCCAAGGCTATAGAACCCAATCTGTCCTGTTATTTAACCCATAACTGGAGAGAAAAGTCGGATTAATATCTTAACCAAAGGTATTTGCGCGTAAGTGAATGCAGGGAATTAAACTGGAATTCGAACTCGGCTCCCCGATTTCTAGTTCCGAGCCGATATCTACAGTAATACAATGCGCATCACCTTGTCAAGGGAGGCAACTCTAAATTAAGACACAAAATAGAATGCTATTACTTCCCTTGACTTAAACAGTTAACTTTTTTTTTTTTCTTTTAACAATATTGAAAAGTAACTACGATAAATTCGAGACATATTTTCTTGAATACGTCGATACTAAAATTACCAGAAAACAAAGAAAATAATTATACGGAATCCACAAAAGTAGAGTGTATATCAGAAAAGTACAAGTAGCAAAGAGATTAGACTTTAAAAATTTAGCCAAAAATAGAATTAAAGGCAACTTCAAAGTAAAAAAAAAAAAATTCATCAAATGTCTTTCTCTATTTATCTGTCATTGTATGACATAAGGATAGATAGACAAATTTTCTGTGCTTACTGATAGACCCCACAAAAATTAAGATTTTAGTGAATGATCAACTTACAATTTAAATGCCAATCTATAAAAAAATATTTTTAATAAAACATATAATATTAAATTGTATGAAAAACTAATTAAGAAAATTAGAATGTTACTTGGATAAATAAACCATCAGAGGGTTTATTTAATATATATATATATATATATATATATATATATATATATATATATATAGATAGATAGATAGATAGATAAGAATTAAATCCTATATATATTTTTCAACCAATAAAATCCTATAAGAAGTTTTGTTGAATAAACAATAATTACAAGGGTAAATACTGTCAAAATAATTAGTGGTGGTAGTTGTAGACCTACCACATTCTTTTTGGGACATTTAGAACATAGCAATAATAACTCTTTTCCTCAATCCTACAAATTTGAGAAAAAGATTCTCACGAGCTAGTGTGAAATTTTCTAACAAACAAAAACCTTTTATTCAAAAAGTTTACATCTCCTCTATGTGAAATTAGAGTTTAGACCTCATTTACAGATATAAAATAGAAGTATATTGCTTTTTGTGGTTCAGAGGCCTGTTTGATCTGCACATATATGCACACATGTACACAATGAAAGAGATGACAGCCAGCAGTCACCAACTAAGGCCTTGTCTACAAACTCACAAGCACATTAGGCTGACCATCATAACACAAGTCTGTTCACACATTTCACACCATGCTATGAACAATTAATTACTTTATAAACTAGTTAATAAACTAATAGCAAAAATGATCCTTCTAAAAAATAATTGCAATTGCCGAAAAAAATAAAACCTGCCCTTTGAATGACCAGTGTATATTTCAACGTATTGTTTATAGAGCTCAAATTCATTCAGATGATAATGATGTTAAATTTTACTTTGAAAGCACTTCCAACAGTTAAAAGATAAGATTTAAAAACCACGTCTTTAAACAACAGTAAATACAGCAAAAGTACTGCTTTATCCATACATTATTGGAAATTAAAAAAACAATAATAAGAATCCAATTATTACCTGAAATACCATAGCTAAATCCAAACATTACAATGGAAAAGAAGATAAATGTAATCTATGTCCTTTAGAAAAACTTGTCATCTTAAACCATATCAATAATCCTCATTTGCTTAATAAAAAAAAATGATTTAATGACCACATGCTGTCATGGAAAAAATAGTTAAATTCTTAGACACAGATTGATATAGATTCCTTTATACGTTTACTCATTTCTTTCCCTCTTTCTTTCTTTCTTTCTTTCTTTCTTTCTTTCCCCCCCACAATATTACTTTTAATAATTATGAATTAAACCCCTTTTATTTTTGCTCCCTACATTTTTTAATTTTAATTCTTAATTTTACTTTTTAATTCTTAATTTTTATTTTCATTTTATTTTATTTAAAAGCTTAATTATTTATGTACATGTAATATTTCAATTTTTACATTTCATGACTTACGCCCTTTTGATTTTTTCATTTTTAATATTTTGTATGTTTTATTTTAAGTTTTAAATTTAAATATAAAATTTTGATCTAACCTTAGAATATTTAAATTTTTAATATTGTTATTAAAAAAGCAGTAACTTAACTTTATAAGATTTAATTCCCATGAACATCAAGTGAACCTAAATTCAAATCTATTAAACTGTCAGTTTGAAATATGCACCTGATGATTGCATGATGCATGAAACTCCGAGTTGTGCCATAGATGTAGGATAATATGTATATTTTTTAATATATTTATATATATATATTAGTGTATCAGGGCAGCAAATAATTTTCTAAGCATATACTGTTAAATATAAGAGACAATGAATGTCTATTATGTTTAATCATGAGCCGATCTAAACATCATATTTTGGCTTTAATTTCAGTTGAAAATAAAGACAAAAATTCTCCAACATTTGGATAATTTTTTATTAAGTTGGTTCTAAGCTTTCTGCATTTGCTATTTTTGGTAACTGTTGCTGTTGCTTAGCAGAGTTTTATGTCAACACAAGATAAAATCATCGCTGATGGTGGATGTTTTTGTGTTAACATCCTTGTAACCTCTTTGAAGAATGCTCATGTGATCCTTGTTGTCTGCTTGGCTGGAGCATCGGCGTCTGTGACTGTAGAAGCTGATGCGGGAGTGACAGTCTTTGTTGCAGAGACTGCATTTATGTTTTGTTTCTGGACTGTCAGAGCTGTCATTTTGCTTCCTGCGAACCCGCCTCCCCATGGTGACTTGTGTCAGTTACTCCTTGATTTGAGTTGCTGGGCCAGGGTTCCACTCTATTTGAACCAGTTGACTGTCTTTGTTGCAGAGGCTGCATTTATGTTTTATTTCTGGACTGTCAGAGCTGTCATTTTGTTTCCTGCGAACCCGCCTCCCCATGGTGACTTGTGTCAGCTACTCCTTGATTTGAGTTGCTGGGCCAGGGTTCCACTCTATTTGAACCAGTTGACTGTCTTTGTTGCAGAGGCTGCATTTATGTTTTATTTCTGGACTGTCAGAGCTGTCATTTTGCTTCCTGCGAACCCGCCTCCCCATGGTGACTTGTGTCAGCTACTCCTTGATTTGAGTTGCTGGGCCAGGGTTCCACTCTATTTGAACCAGTTGACTGCTACACTCTCCCATGACTTTGTATTTATGCCCACGGCCTTCATGTCGCATTTTACGATATCACAATACCACAGCTGTGGCTGCTGAGTGGGTCTTCTTCCAGAGGCCAGCTTTCCATACAGGAGGTCTTTTGAAATGTGACCGTCTGGCATGCAGTGGACATGGCCTTGCTAGTGGAGTCTGCGCTGTTTAAGAAGTGTGAACAAGGTGGGCAGACTGCACGAGACAGGACCTCAGTGTTGGGCACCTTGTTTTGCCATGAGATTCTCAATATGCATCGGATACTTCTCACGTGGTAGGTGTTCAGATGCCTCTCTTGCCTGGCGTCCATTGTCCATATTTCATTGCCATATAGGAGTGTAATGATGACACAGGCATTGTACACTGCCATCTTTGTCTTGACTGTCAGCTTGGAGTGTGTTCAAACACGTGTTGTGAGGCATGCAATTACTGATTATATAATGCTTATATAACACATTTAAATATTATAACATTTAGTTGATGTAATGCATTTAAATATTGAAAAATAATGTATCAGTAAATAACAAATAAATATATAAGTTACATTTATATATTTAATGTCAACAGATATGGTAAGTAAATAATGATGTGAATATTAAATAGATAATATATATAATTCTCTCAGGCATGCAGAGACTTGGAGGTTATTAGCTTGAAAAAAAATAACTGTCCTGGGTCAAGGTACCCCAGGACTACTGGCCATCAATGACTATGAGCAGAATGCAGTCCATCAGTTTACCTACCTTGTGTCTTACCTGACAACCTCTCCCTGGACAAAGAGCTTGACAAGAGAATTGGGAAGGCAGCCACAACCCTTGTGCACCTCATATATATATATATATATATATATATATATATATATATATCTAAACTTATAAACTTTCTAAACTTATTTATAAATGGAACTTTGTCTGTGTGTGTGTCTGTGTGTCCATTACCTATAGACTCCGAAACAGCTGAAACGATTTCCTTGAAAACTTAAACAGTTCTACTATAAGTGTCTGCGAGTGTTCTTAGCTAGGTTTTGTGTCAAGGTACCCCCAATAAATATAAAAAATTGATAATCAAAAAAATCGGGTTATAGAAGGAGTGGTCTGATTTTAATCAAATGTGATACACTCATAGACAAAGACAAAAGAAACGATATTCAGAAGTTTCAAGGTTGCAGTTCTTACAATAATGCAGAAAATCGATAATATATATATATATAAAAGGCAAGATGTTTGTGTGTGTGTGTGTGTCTGTTTATCTGTCTGTATGTCTTTTATACAAATCCACAATTTTTATCCGATTCTCACCAAACTTCGCACAAATATACTTTAAGCTGAGCCTGAGCTCCAGGACCATGGATTAGTTTTAAAGCTTTCATTACATCCGAGCAACACTGGGTTATACTGCTAGTATATATATATATATATTAGTCATCCACATACAAGCCTGTTTCGCTGTATCATAGCTCATCAGTGTGGCTAGACATATCCACTTGCTTCTGGCCGGGATCGAAAACTCGACCGATTTGGTGTCAGTCGGAGTCTATACTACGTAAGCCATCGGCACATGGGGTCAGAGAAGGGAAATTTTAACGTCTTGTATGTAAGCAGTGTATACAGATGCCAGTCACCGAGAGAACTCAATTCATTTCTGAAGAGTCATGCATTATAGCCGAAGTGGAAACTGTTTTTGAAATTTTCTTCTCCAGAGAGCTCAATCGTAATGAGAGCATAGGTGCGATTGGTAAATTGTCGCAATTATTTTATTATTTCAAATATTCTTTAGGCTGAGTCTGAGCTCCAGGACCATGCATTAGTTTTAAAGCTTTCATTACACCCGAGCAACGCCGGGCTATACTGCTAGTAAATATATATCTGAAAAACATTTTTGGTTGTACAAACCCTAAGTGTAGCTGTGAACATGTGTAGCTGAATATATTACAATTCAGTCAGTTATGTACCATACAGGATACACGCTTGGGCGATCATGTCTCAAAAGAGACATGACTGACTGGGCAGAAGGTTTTACCGCAGTAAGTTGCCATTACTGTGGTAGATTGGTTGTGAACCAAGGCTATAGAACCCAATTATTAACACAATGCAACCATCTTTGTATCTTAGCCTTGGTCTTGCTAGTCCTATCATAGAAATCAGAGGAACCAATTTTCGTAAATTTTGTGGAATCAAGCAAAATGAATTTCCTCTCACAAATATAATCTTGATGATCTATAACGACTTCTCAGAAACCTTTACCAGGCTAAGAGATACAAATAACGCTTCTAAATTTTAGAGCTCTGATAGTCTGGAAGTGGTCGTTATGCCAAGTGAGAAAATCAGTCAGAAGAAAAGAAAATTCACCAGATAACTAGAACAATCTAGATTTGCGTGAAGACAGACTATCAGAAGAAATAGGCTGATGCAAATTAATCTGAGCAAATATAATTTCGAACTCAGCATAGATTGACTCCTCAATAATTTTAATTGGAGGAATACAAAATTTCAAACCTCTGGAAAGAACTAATTTTTCCATCTCTGTGTGATTAAGGAGAAATTGAAAATGTGTTTGTTCAATATTATTGAACAAACACTATTAAAATATTCTTATTATACTCCTGTCAATTATTGTGTTGCAACGGTATCCGCTGATAAAGTATTGGCTGAAAGTTTTCTCGGGTTTTTTTCAAAAACATGTTTTTCCTAGATAGAGAAGTAGGTAGATAGATATATGCACATATGAATTGGTAAAATACTGATAAAATATGGAATTAGAATCTGAGAGAATGATAGCATAAAGAGTAAATGAAGTGTTTATTAATGTTTCACTTTTATTAAAACTCCATTAGAGAATAAGATATGAGATAAAAAAATTCTGTTATTTTTAATTTTTTGTTGTTTGATCTTCATGTGCATTTAAGTAGTGTTAATATGCTTTATCGCATTCTTAACTCAGGGAAAGACGATGCCTCCTTTCAAAGCTCTAAAAAAAAAAAAATAAATTAATAAAATAAAATAAAATAAAATAAAATGAAATAAAAAAAGAGACAAATTCCAAACCTAACTGAAAAAAAATTACTTTAGGTATGTAAGTGTATCAAAATTCTCGTTTGTGTACGTGGGATTCAGATGATAATGTATATTTGTATGCGTGTGTATGTGTGTATGTATGTATGTATGACTGTTTGAAAAACCCTTCTAAGCTGACATGCTTTTCAGATAAACAGAGTTTATTTCAAGTAATAAAGTTGAAATAAAATTCGTTTATCTGATGAAGTTTGTCAGCATCTAAGTTTCTTCAAATTGTCATATTTACCATACACACATTATGTGTGTATGTGTGTTTGTGTGCTAAATATGACAATCTGAAGAAATTTAGATGATGACAGATATATATACTCCTTCATAAAAAAATGAATATAATTTTAATAAAATAAAAAACCCACACAATACTGAATTGTTGTTCTAAATACAATATAACAAAGAACACTACAATTATTTAATCCTAATTCTGACTTAAACTTTCTATCCACTTTACTCATAGATAGTAGTTAAATAAAATCTATTGTTCAAACTAAAATTCAACCTCCTGATAAAAATTATTGTCTACCCATTAAAAAAATCTAAGGTCCTACTATGTAGCTTACCCAGACAAAATTAAAAAGTGACATATCCAGATCTAAGCCATCCTGCCACCTTTCCTAACCCAAATGTTTATCTCTATGGTCACATAATTCAAAATGCTGATTGACTGATTTTGACGTATCTAAATGCTTTTCCTCCAACCACTACTCCCTAATTTGCTAAATAACCATGAATTCATCTTATATTTTAAAAAATAAATCATTTTCACCATTTATTTTAACATATCACCTGAAGAGGAACAGTTCTGTTCCGAAACATGAAAGTTTTTGTGTAGTGATATTATGCTTTTATAAACCATTGTAATAACAAAATTACAATTATATATATATATTTTAATTCAGATACTTTAATCCAAGGGAAAAAAGCAGGAAGGTAAATTCCAAAAACCCGATCCTAATTAATATTAAAAATTTTATTTTAATATTAAAAAATGATACAGGAAGAGAGCTCCATGTAATAAAATATTACAGAGCAAATATAAATTAAAAAAGGATTAATTCAATGATGTTGAATGGCCATTTTGATATGAAGATCCTCACGGAGGATAACACATCACCTCAGCAACAGAAAAATCCTTTCAGAAACTGGAGAAAAATCAGTCTACTTTTCCTTTTTAAATAGATTTGCAAAGAAATTAAAAAAGAAAAGAAAAAAGAAAAAGAAAAAAGAAAAAGATAAAACAAAATAAAATCAAATAAACAAGAAAAGAAAAAATTGACATCGTCTGGGTTCGCAAAAGAAGGAAAGAGAATTGTAACTAAAAATTAACAGACAGCCGTGTTGAATTGAAGTATGGTCAAGCAACACGGAAAAAAGGTATTTACACTCTTACACCCTGATTAAGCACTCTGGCAGAATGGTAGACTTTGAAAACAGTAGCTACTCTCACAGGTACGCATCGCTCATTCACTAATGAATTAGAGCACTCTGGCTATTGGGTGTGTATAATGACAATGTACATGCTAAAAGTCTACCTTCTTCTACCAAGCACCCATAGCCCAGAGGTAGAATTGCCAACTGACGACAATTCAGTTGGGTTTCAATCCTAGGTTAAAAGCAATCAGAGTCTAACCGTACTGATGAGCTGTGATACAGCGAAACAGGTCTGTCTGCGGATGACAATATATATATATATATATATATATATATATATATATATATATACTGAAGAAGCTGTATATTAGAATTATTTTGAGGCAATTTTCTAATAACAATATCTGACTGATAGCATTAAGCAAAAAAACATAAACATTGTAATTGAGATGTGAAAATGACAAATCTTGCAAGGGTATTTGTGCGTAAGCGAATGCAAGGAATTCAACTGGAATTCGAACTCGGCTCCCTGATTTCTCGTTCCAAGGTGATATCCACTGCACTGCAACGCACATACTGTGGTAGAAATACCTCTCACATAATCATAATGTTAGATATTGAACAAAACATAAGTTACAGACCTTGTTTCAAGGAACCAAACATGATATATTGTCAGCCCTTTACCCCAAGAAGACTCTTCTTTTCCTTTGTTCTCTAACAGTAAACATGCAGCAAGTGAGCAGCCATGTTGTCCAGATTCACAGTTCTGTTTTATCAAGACAATTCGGTCTTCTGTGGATTTTATGAGGATCAGCATGCTTGAGCAACACACAACAGGAAAGACATTAGAGCCATACACTGTATAATAAAAAAATAACTTTATAATTACTTCAAGAATCAATTCTTTGAGACCTTCTCAGTTTCTCTAGCAATGAACATCATTAATCAAACAATGATGAAGGGACCTTCAATCTCATGCCTTTCAATCCAATACTCTGTTACTGCTGTATTTATACTTCAATATTTCCTTTCCTACTGCTGGTACCATGTTACCCAATACTCAGTTAAGTGCTATACGTGAAACACGCTTTGGGCGATCATGTCTCCAAAGAGACATGACTGACTGAGCAGAAAATTATCCCGCAGTAGGTTGCCATTATTTTCTGCGGTAGACTGGTTGCCAGCCAAAGCTATAGACTCCAATCTGTCCTGTTATTTAACCCATAACTGAAGGGAAGAGACGGATTAATAACTTTCCCAAGGGTATTTGCACGTAAGTGAATGCAATGAATTTGAACCCGGCTCTCCAAATTCTCATTCCGAGCCGATATCCACTGCACCACAATACAATCCCAATACTACTTGTCCTGTTTTACTTGAAGGGATGGGCACTGCTACGCAATCATTCCCGTCTTGCCCAAGACGTATCATGAAGGAAGTAAAATAGAGTTCCAAGAATCTCTGAGATCAGTAAACCAACAATTAAAACATAATTTTGTATTAAATGTTTTCCATTACTTGTTGAGAAGCTACTTACTTTGCTTATGGAAGACAAACTATCTCCTAGATCTTCTTCTTTTATGTGCCCTGTCCTTTCAGGACGTAGGCGATCATAGCCCTCCACATCTCTCTGGCCTGTTAGTATCAGGTTCTCCAAGCCCTCCTTCCTCATTGCATGAAGTGAAGAGGCTTATCCCTTTTTCCCTGTTTAGAATGTGGTTTCCGGCTTTCTCTTTTCCAATCTTTTCACTTTTCCTTATCTTTTTTTTTTTTTTTCAATTGGAGTAGATGGACTGAACTATCGCCCGGTTCACACTCCACCCACGTCTATTGAACAGGTGTAGAGGCTCATTCCTTGTTTCCTGTTTAGGATGTGGTTTCCAGCTTTCTCTTTTCCAATCTTTTCACTTTTCCCTATCTTTTTTTTTTTTCAATTGGAGTAGATAGACTGAACTATCGCCCAGTTCACACTCCACCCACGTCTATTGAACAGGTGTAGAAGCTCATCCCTTGTTTCCTGTTTAGGATGTGGTTTCCGGCTTTCTCTTTTCCAATCTTTTCACTTTTCCTTATCTTTTTTTTTTTTTTCAATTGGAGTAGATAGACTGAACTATCGCCCGGTTCACACTCCACCCACGTCTATTGAACAGGTGTAGAGGCTCATCCCTTGTTCCCTGTTTAGGATGTGTTCCGGCTTTCTCTTTTCCAATCTTTTCACTTTTCCTTATCTTTTTTTTTTTTTTTTCAATTGGAGTAGATAGACTGAACTATCGCCCGGTTCACACTCCACCCACGTCTATTGAACAGGTGTAGAGGCTCATCCCTTGTTTCCTGTTTAGGATGTGGTTTCCGGCTTTCTCTTTTCCAATCTTTTCACTTTTCCCTATCTTTTTTTTTTTCAATTGGAGTAGATAGACTGAACTATCGCCCAGTTCACACTCCACCCACGTCTATTGAACAGGTGTAGAGGCTCATCCCTTGTTCCCTGTTTAGGATGTGGTTTCAGGCTTTCTGCACACCAGTGGCCTTACCGCCTTGACCGAGGTGATATGATTAAAAAAAAAAATGTCCCAGGAACTTCAGCTGTCTCTTCCTGATGCTCAGTATTAATTTCCTTTTCGTTTCCATCCTTTCAAAAACCTCATCATTGCTCACATCCATAATATCCACAGCATCCTTCTGTAGAACCATATGTCAGCTGCTTCAGGTTTTTCTTTCATCTTTGATGACATTGTCCAGCATTCACTGCCATATTGAAGAACCAATATCTCATAGCAATCCAGTACTCTCTTCTTTGTTTCTAGCGAAATTGTCCTGTTTCTAAATACCTTACTCAACTTCTGGAATGCTTCCTTCGCCATGCCAGTTCACCTTCAGATCTCTGTTCGTCTTCTGTTAGAACCCTTCCCAAGTATTTAAATTTTTGTACCTGCTTGATTTTAGTGTACCTCACCTGTAATTGGCATTTTGGGCTCCTCTTTTAGATCGGGGGTAGGGAAATTACAGCTGCAGGGCAAATCTGGCCAGCCAACTATAATATTTTAGTTTTCCTTTAACATTAAAAGAAAGATGTCAGCACTACTTAGGAACCTTGATAAAAAATATAGGGAGACATTTTTGTGGAAATACTTTCTGTAGATTCATATTCGTCACATCATTCCCAAGGCGTCATAGATATCTGTAGTGAAATATTGTTTGCAGTTAGTAAATTCTGTTTTAAAAATATAACACTTTTTCTAGATGCTTAAATTTTTCTACTGGTTTGATTTTGGTGCCTTTATTATGTTATTCGTGTGTCTCTTTTGTTGACAAACATTGTGCCTAGTTCTTTCTTCTCACCTATTTCTTTATGCTTATGACAAATTCTTTGCACTAATGTAATTTATGTTAGGATATATGATTTATTTTTCATCATAAATATTCCCTATAGTCACAATAGATTTTATTTAATTACTATCTATGGGTAAAGTGGATAGAAAGTTTAAGTCAGAATTAGGATTAAAAAATTGTAGTTTCATCATAAATATTCCCTATAGTCATATTTTAATTTAAGGGTAAAAATCCCATGTGTTTCTAAGAATGAATTATATCGTCGGTTTCCATCTAGCATTTTAAAATTTTTTTTTAATTATTTTAAAATCTGTTCTATGTGATTTCTTCTTTTTTTCTTTCCTTCTTTTTGTGTATTTCCCCCCTTCTGTTAAGTTTATCAAATTTTTCTTGTTTCTTTATATTTTTAATTTTAGTATTTTTAATTATTTTAATAATATTTTTAAATTAGTATTAATTTTTGAAATAATAGTAATAGTAGTTATTTTTCAAATTGTATTAAAATTATGATGTACAATTTTTTTTTTTGTACAGTAAATATAACCCGGTAAATTTGAAATTGAATTTCATAGTTAAATTTTTCCAGGTTTTTCTATGAAAACAGGTGGTTTGAAACGCTATGAGGAGAAATGGTGTCAACATTTATTTCTCGTGATACCGTATTTTCTGTTATTTTATGTTTGTCCTTTCTTTTTCTCTTCTTGCTTTCCATTCTGTTTTTTCTGTCTCCCCTTTTTTCTTTTTTCTCTTTTTTTTTCTCTTCTTTGCATTAATCAATCGTCTATCTTTTCTTTATCCTCGTCTTCCTCTTTCTTTGGGGGTTCTTTTTCGAATGAGCAAGAAATTTTTGTAAAAACCGTTACAAATGTCTGTTCTAATATGGACATGTGAGCGTCTATGTAAAATTAAATAAAAGAAAAGGAATTTTTTTAGGAAGATATTTTGAGGACCATTTGGGTCTGACGAACCGCGATAATAACATCAAAATGCGGTGAAATATGTATTACCCATTGTAATAATCAAAAATCTTTTATAAATTATGTTACTCTGTTAAATTAAATAAATGAATTTAACATTCAGTTCTCTTGAGTTTGTCTCTGTTGGAATTTACCTGGATTGCATACAAAGTGTACTATGTTTATATATATATATATATATATATATATATATATATATATTCATATGAATAGGTATGAGTTACAAACCCACACCTATCTAAATGAATATCTCAGATCTATCACTGATATTGAGTGCTTTCAAATAAGTACCGGTCATATATATGTATAACAAATTGCATATATATATATATATATATACACATTTCACACACACATATACTTATATACATACACATTTCACACATATATATACACACACATTACACACATATTTTCGTGCAAAGACTGTCACTTCAACTGAGCAAGTTCATGCCAACTTTGAAGTTTCGTGACAACACCGTTATGATACCTTCACTCATTGTGGCTGAGTTTCTTCTGGAGCAAGAAACCCAGCCTCGATGAGTGAGAGTATCATTAAGGTATCCTCACCAAACTTTTG